>VZRW01004665.1:0-11206 GCA_013398125.1 Aegotheles bennettii | reverse complement strand
TCACTGCCAACCTGAAAAACCAGCAGTGGGTAGTAATCGGAGGGCTTTACAAGATCAGGAAGTTTCCTTTTAATTTCTCTAATCCAAACCCCAGGGAGGCAGCAGACTTCCCTGTGGGATGGGTCCAGTCGACAGATGGGCCCTTCTGTTCCCCTCAGAAGGGAGTCACCCACCACAATTACTCTCCTTTTCTTCTTAATTGAAGAAGTCCTGAGGCGTCGGTGTGACTGACAAGCCCTAGGTGATTCACTAGATAGATCTACCCCTCCAAACTTCATTAACCTGTCCCTGAAGTTCCAAGGCCCCATACCTGTTACTCAAGGGCAACTGGGCAGGTGAAGGGGGTTGGGAGGGTTTTTGCTTGCGTCTCTGAGGACGGACCACCCTCCATTCCTCCCTGTCTCTAGAGTCCTCTCCTTCTGTCTGATGACAGAATGGGAGGGGATCCATCGCTTGCTCCACCAATCATAAGTCTCTTCCCCAGTCTCACTGACTTTTACGGCACTCGAAATTTTAGCATTTAACCTTAAAATGTAAAGGTTATGATCTTTATTTTTGGATGTGCTTTTTTACTTTGCTATAGAGCTGGTTAATTGTCTGCCATATCTGGAATGACATTTGCCATGGATGTCAGCCAGTAAGTTGGTGAAAGTTTTTCTGGTTCCCTGGAAACCTTCCCTAACATCCCACCCTGCCCAAAGTTTAGACAATGACACATCTCAGCGTTACATACTTCTCATGCCTCAGTTCTGAAAGGATTTTTCCCCTTTGCATATGAAGAAGAGCTGACATAGCCTAGACCAGCTTTTGAGACATTCTTGGAATAGTCAAGATGCTCAGTGTTTAAGAGAAATATTTGTTTTATCGTTCACAGCCAAGGGCAGCTGGCCTGGCTCAGAACCCATTGACTCCATCAGGAATTGGCTCCGGCTGATAGGAGCTGCTCTCAGCCAGCCAACACATACATGACCGACCAAAAGTGTGAACCTGAGAACTGGAGGAATTGTGCTACCAGCTAATTGAAAAAAAAAAAAAAAAGCTTATATAGGTAATGGTATTTGGTCTGCAATTTTAAGAGGATTTACCTTTGCCCAAGCCTGAAACAGTTCAGAGAGCCACTGAAATGCAGATCTGGGTCCCAGTCCAGTGCTCCCTGGGAACAGAGGAAGAGATGCATATCACTATCATCAGGTACCAGACTCCAACCTAAAAGACCCAAGCAGTGGATGGATAAGCAGCCCCTGTGGCAACACTTCTAAAGGGAGGGCACTCAAAACAAAAAGAATTCAAAGCAGAACACAAGTTGGTTTACTGTAAAAAAAACCCAAACCACACAGTATATAATACATTAGATTGTACATAGGCTCTTTCTCCATATAACCAAGTCCTCCGGTGCTTCCTCAGGCTACCAGATTTCCAGCAGATTTCCCGATTTCCAGGCTTTTTGCACTGTCTCCTGTTTGCAGAGCATCTGTTTCTTCCAAAATAAGCAGGTCTTACTCCTGCTGTCACTAACCCTTTTACACATAAAATAACATGGCTAGAACAATAACAAACAGATGTGATATATAATATATAATAAACTGTAACAGCAACATCTCTCTCCAGCCCAGGAGGGTTATTTAATTCATCAGATTTAATGAGTCTTCAAGCAGTTTATGGCACATAGTGATTCATGCAATCAAAATGCAGCTATGTCGTTAATATCAGATAAATCTTTCTAAGCAAGAATCTATGCTTTCACACAAAAAAATGGTATCTGTCTTACACCAGAGGCTCGTGTTTCGGCAAATATATTCAATTGGGATTTAGGCTAGTGGTTTTAAATAAAATTATCCTACAGTAAAAGCAAGTTTAATGCTTTCTAATATTAGTTCTGCTCCTTTGCTGGGTCAGTAGGAAGGTGCTGAGATTGTGCAAAGACTAACTAGCTCCCACGAGAAACCTAGCAGACAGATAGGTATTTGGGGGTGTCATGCTAACAGTGTGATTTTATTCCCAGTTTGTGAAGTCTGTAACCTGTACTTAGTAATAAAACCTACACAGAACACATATTACAAGTAAAAAGAAGAGAAAACACGAGACTTGAATTTATAATACAGTGGTTTCCAGCCAGGGGTCAAGGTCAAAGAGCTTACTGATAGCAAAATCAGCAGCCATTATTTTCATGTGCCTATGTCTTGTCTGCAGCCATACATTAAGCTGAAAGAGCCATGTATACATCACAAGCAGACTGATGAGAGCTTCTGGCAATGCTCCAAAAGTAAGCTATAAGGAGCAAATGACAGTTGGGAACTGGAAAAGTTCTAGTTTTCTTCTAAGTTTTTAAAATACAACTGGATTCTCTGGGGGGTAGGGGAGGTACCAGTAAAATATTTCCCTGGCATTAGAATTATTCATCTGAAATAATTCAAGGAAGGCAGTACTGGTCTACAAAATCCTGGTGAGAAGAATTTTTAAAACAGGAAAGATAGGCAGAGCAGGGACTATGCTCACTTTACTAACAATATAGAACAATACATATATGTTTATTTTGAAAGCTTATCATCAGCGCCAGTCATAATAAAATTCCTGAAGCAAAATGTATAAACTTGTAAAAATATGAAATCCATTTTAACCACATATTGAGCAATGAACTCTTACTCTTGGCTAGCCTTGATACAGCCACGTGTAGATTGGCAGCATCCTTGAATACTATTTGATAACGTAATACTCATATACTGAGGCAATTGTATCTAGAAGTCCTGAGGTTAAAAAGGGGTGAAGTAAATTCAAACTGGATTGATATCTTATCTTCGGAATGTTACCTATTTTTAACTTGGGTGACTTAATTAGAATTAGATTTATAAGCTGAACTTGGGCACTTTAATACCTTAAAACAGTGCTCTTGCAAGACCTTAGGGAATGGCATTAAGGTGAAGTAACCTGACCTCACAAAGTGTTGTAGGGGAAGGGGCTAAGAAAACCCACTTCCATATGAAACCCTTCTATGGAGAGGACTCTATTGATGATAGATGTTGAGGTCAAGTCTACTGTTTTTTACAAAATGTGACATCTTGGAGGCAAGGTTACTGCTGCAGATCTATGGGGCCCATTACATGGTGCTCAGACTGCTCATGGGCTGTAGGAGTCTTGCTCACCAGGTCTGGCATTGGACATATTCTTGTGCTGAAGCTTTCCCATGCTCTATGAAATCCTTGAAGAGCTCTTTTAAAGATGTTTAGTTATTGTCCTTCCTCCAGGAGAAGAGCCTTGTGGGCAGAGGATAATGCTGTGAAGCCTTCAGGCAGCTGAGGGCTAAGAACCTGCAACTATTCTGTCTCAGCAGAAGGTTTCATCTGCTGAGCATAAATTGAGACCATCTTTAGACATGTGGCCCTTTTCAGGATAAGCTTTGAAGGTGAAAATGGACACAGAGCACCTCATTGGTGACTACCAGCAGGAATGCAGGTTGCTGCATGGACTTGGTGGTTGTGCATGTCTGAATGCAGGATCACAGAATCACAGAATCACAGAATTCTAGGGGTTGGAAGGGACCTTGAAAGATCATCTAGTCCAACTCCCCTGCCAGAGCAGGGTCACCTAGAGTACATCACACAGGAACGCATCCAGGCAGGTTTTGAATGTCTCTAGCGAAGGAGACTCCACAACCTCTCTGGGCAGCCTGTTCCAGTGCTCCGTCACTCTCACAGTGAAAAAGTTTTTCCTGATATTCACATGGAACCTCCTATGCTCCAGTTTGCAACCATTGCCCCTTGTCCTATCATTGGTCATCACTGAAAAGAGCTTTGCTCCATTGTCCTGACACTCACCCTTTACATATTTGTAAACATGGATGAGGTCACCCCTCAGTCTCCTTTTCTCCAAGCTAAAGAGACCCAGCTCCCTCAGCCTTTCCTCATAATGGAGATGTTCCACTCCCTTAATCATCTTTGTGGCTCTGCACGTGGGGATGTTTAGGGAAGTCTCTAAGGAGAACCTGAGGAGGCTCCGGGCCTAGGACACTGTCACGTTTAGCCTAGGAAGGGTGGTGACTGAAGGCTGGGCAGATAAACTTTGAGCTTTGGCATTGGAATTACTTTTTTATCTCTTCATGTCCTGCCTGCAGGAAGGAGATAACAGTTTTTCTCCAGCTGGCAATAGAGTGGCAAGGTAAATTTAAAAAAATAGAAAAAGAAAGGGAGACAAGACAGAGACACATTACCTCAACAGCACCAGAATCTGAGGCTGAAAATTGTGTCTGTCCTAGAGTTAATAACTTTTAGAAGAGTGAGTTGAAAGCCCAGAAGTAGACTCCAAATTAAAACCATATCTTTTCTGTCTTTAGGGGATAACTGGTTAAAGACACAAAGCAGATGATGGGAGCAGGGCTGAATCACAGTGACAGGGAAGGACCAGTTACCAAACACAGACTGTACCAGCAGGTCTGAAGATGGACGAGTGAAGATGCCCAGTTGTGCTGCCCTGGCATAGTTTACTATAAAATTACTACAGGAGCCATATAATAAGAAAGGCAAGGGACACACCAAATGGAGGTTAGCTTGTCTGTGCCCCCTGAAATCTGCCGCCAGCTCAACCTGAGGAACTGCAAGAATGAAGAAGAGAGGGCTGGAGCTGGACTGAGCCTAGGGGAGACCATACGTGGAAGGACTTCATAAAGAAGAAGAGGACCAGAGGAGAGTCCACGGCGAGGTGGCACAGTGGGCAAGCACGGTGCTTCTAGCCCCTAACAAACAAGCTTGTGCCACATTCTTACAGCAGACGCTGTGCTAATGTGAGTATGTTCAGGGCATGCCTGGTATTTTTGGAAGCCTGAGCAGATTCAAAATAGCTGAGTGCTGATGTGTTTGGGATCAGGACCCAGGTCAGAGGGGATTAGGAGGCAGGATTCATGGTAGGGTAACTGCGTCCAGCTCTCCTCCACCAGGCAGAATCCAGAAGCCTTCGTCACCAGCTATATCCTTTCCTTCTCACAGCCAGGCCAGCTCACTGCCATGTGCAGCACCCTGGGGCATGAGACAACCAAAGGTATAAATGCCTTTGGCTCACTGTGCAAAGCAGAGCAGTTTTATAATTGTTAAAGTTGATGGTCCTGCTGGAAAGACATTACTTCAGGGACTGTATTGTGTATATTTTTCCTTCCAGTCTCTGCCACAGCTGGAAATGGAAAAAGGCAAACCCAAAGCCCCACCACTTTCTTTTTAAGTTGTACAAATCCAGCCCATGCGTGCTTTGATAGGAGATAGCCTAATCCTTTTCCTGCTTGAGTGGTCTCTCCAATTTCTGCTGTAGAGCTGACAAGTCCCTTCGGGTTTATGGTGAAGGATTTTTTTTAGAATTCTTTTTTTTCTTTTGCTCTACTGATTTTACCTCAGAGGAAATCACTGATATTTTTTTCCACAAGCAATAACTTCTTATTTATTTAGCTAAGCTATCTAATTCCATTAAAGGTAGCTGTTTTGAGAGCCCTTTTTTAATGTTTCTCTTTTTGCTCTGAGATCTCACAGCATCTTTTTACCACACTAGTTGGCTTGGATACTTACGGTTACATTAGGTTTGTCTAACAAGTGGGAAATACATTTAAACCCCTCACAGAGGACAGTTACAGGGTCTGTTCCACTCCAGTGGGTCTTGTGCAGCATTCGGGGGGCAGAGCTGAAGGAAAGCCATAAAACAACCAGTTGCATTGCTTCTGTACTAACCCATGACCCAAAAATGTGAGTACCTACAAAAAGGTATGTTACAAATGCAGAAGATAAAGTTTAATAACTGAAGGAGTTTAGTAACTTTTCCCATGACTGATGTGCTGAAATTTTCCTCTAAATCAAGAAGGGATCTTCCTCTAGCTCTGCTCTGTGCTACATCGCAAAGCAGTGGACATCATAGCACAGGAACAGCTGGAAAAGGAATTGTAGCTTGAATTATGCCAAAGGGCAGGAATGTGTTGTTCCTCCAAATGCCATTTAAGCTGTTCAGTTTTGTTTTCTCTTGACAAACATAGGATCAACTAATTACATTACTTTGTAGATAGTTGTGGATGGAAGTGAAATAAACCCCCTTATCTCTGGGAAAGCCCTTGGATATGGCTATGTATTTGCACTGCAAATACAATTAGGCAGAATGAGAGGGGATGCATCTGGAGCTGCCTGTGGAGCAGGGTGCTTAGCAGACCTCACCCATCTCCATCTCTAGCGTGTCCATGTTTAGGGGAAAGGGGCAAACGTGTTGTCTTGGTGTTGGTAGTAAGGGGGAATACTCTGCAGGGTTGAATTTTGTTTTTATAAGTTACCAGACTGTTTAGTCTGCTCCACATTATTTCTCTGTGTGCTTGCCTTGTGAAACAGCAGGATTGAGTTCCTGATCTGAAGAATTAATGAGCTAAATGGATTGAATGAGGTGCAAGAGAAAGGGATTAAATTACCTTATTTTATACACAGGGAACAGAGAGACAGGCTGACTGGTAACCATTTTAAGATTGAGTTAAGAAGGCAGGAGTGAAGTCAAGAACTGCATGCAGATCCTCCAAGTCCCAGGCTACTCTGTTAACCATGAAGGCCACCTTCTCAAGTGCAGAGTTATGTTTGTAATGTGACCACGCATCATACATGAAACCACTTTCTATCTCCAACTCACTCTCACGCCAGCAAATTTCCAGCTTTGAACTTCATATCTGTGATGACTGATTTCTCCAGGAAAAATTGTGCTTCCAGATCAGCACACTTTGCAACCCCAAATGCTCAGGAATTGCAGAAAAACAGAAGGACTCTAAAGAAGAAATCATAAGAGATTTTTACAAAGCTGATAAATTAGACTGTTGTGCTAGGAAATTCAGCTGTTTCAAAAATGAGGATGAAGTAGCTTACAAAGTGGAAAGCTCTTGGCTGATGCCAAAAAGCTGTTTTAGTAATGGTTTCAATTTGACGAGAGTCAGGAAGACAACAACGTCTTCCTAGGGGGAAAGCAGAGCACTGCTTTATTTATGAAGTCAGGACCCTGACGGGAGTACATTAAGCTTTGTGGAGCAAAGCTCCTTCTGGGCTCGTAAATGATAACAGGATTTGGGGGTTTAGTATGTAAGTATTGGAGTTACCACAGTAAAGTGCTCCACGTTCAGAGCAATACAAATTAGTTGATGAAGGCTGCTTTAAAGTAATGTGGGTTGAAGGAATTTCTTCACCACTGCACTTGGAAGGATGCATCATGATTTAATTCACTGAATAAGTATATATTAGTGCAAATAGCACAGCAACTGCTGGGGCTAAATTAAGGGATAGTTAGTTCCATTCAGAAAAGCTTTGTGCACTCCACAAGGTTTAGTTTAAATAGGAAGACCTTTGCAGGATCTTTTATAGAGGACACACTCTGATAACATCATCAAATTATGACCAGATGCTGTGGCAGCAACATGGTACATCTGCTACTTGGCGAGTCTGTTTCCTGATCAAAATAAAATATCCTTTAAGAGTGAGATTCAGTGTAATGATACACATAGTAATAGCCTATTTATGTTACATATGTGAAGCCTTAAATAAGGGCAGAATTTTACCTCAGACTATCTGTGTTGGTATAACTAGTGTGTAACACCTCTTCAAGTTCACGTGTCATTATCGCAGTAACGGTACTTACCACTAGAAATACAGTGCTAAAACACACAGGGCTGAATCCTGCACCAGGAGCCAAACAAACACACCCAAATACATCCTCTCCGAACTGGGACAGCAGGAAAAGCTGCACCTGCAATATGTACATCCATGTGACAAAAATCCCAGACAGGAGGAAAGCGGCTGATACAAAAACGGTGGTATTTATTCTAAATTAATCTTCAAAGTACAAGAATACAGCTATGTCTTGGGGCTCTAATTTCAGATAAGGAAACAAAACTGTGGACCCCCTTTGACAGCTCTCTATCCAGCTCTTGCAAGTTGAAGAAATAAACTCACCAGCATCTCTTTAACAGCAGTGTAATTATATTTATCAAAGTCTGTATAATTATAGCTACCCTGACAGATGTATTTATGCTATTTTACTCACTGAAACTCATTCCTTGTAGCTAACTCAGCACAACCCCTTTGTTTAGTCCTGGCCAGAGATGGTCCTACCTGTGTAAAGAAGAAGCTGCTTGGAAGCAGCTGCTGTTTGAGGAATTGAGTAAACTGAAGTATCTTCTGAGAGGGATGATGCCTAAAATAGATAATTATTCCAGCTGTGGCTGGATGTCTCTTTACAAGACACACTTTAGGTTTTCCATGAAATCATCACTTCAATCCTTAAGCAGGCATCCTTAAGTGACATTATATGGCCCCATGTAATCTGGCACATCAGATTTTCATAATACTCCCCTCTTGACCATAAAACAAAGAAGTTCCACTGAGGAGACCCAAATTAGGGTTAGATAACCCCAGTATTTCACACTACCTGAACGTGAACTCAGCAGCCTGAAAAATAAAGGCTCTGCACAAAGATATGCAGAAAACTGCTGTTTCCACTCTTTTAAGACAGATAAAGACAATTCCAATTTGTTTCAGCTTCCTAGCTGCTAGTACAGTATCCATCTTCTTGGCCTTGAAAAGTAGTTGAAAATAGCTGGAAGCGTTCTTAAGGTACATATACATAAGTGTATGTATGCATGCATATTTATTTCTATGGAGAAAGGTGGTGTTTCCTTCAGCTTCACCAGAAATCAGCCCCAAAACAGAGCAAGAAGGCTAGCATGAAGGGATAGCAAAATATCTCCAAAATAAAACTTTACCTGACAAAAATTTGACTTTTTAAAATTAATGATCAACCTATTCCCACCTGATGTACCTGCTTCCTAAGGGAACATTCGTCTTTGTCAAGATACCCTAATGAAAATCTCTTGGTTAACTATTTTTCCGAGCAGCTCAGTTCTATACAGAGAAATAATTAGGGCCCTGTGTCTTTGGCCCTTTGTGCGGCAGTAATAGGTGTATATTCGGTGTTCATCCTTTCCTGGGCAGACGTGCAGATGTACCTTTTTGGACACAGGGCTTCTTTCACAAGTAATTTTGCAAGAAGTGTGGCCCCTTATGCAGCACTTTGTAGGACAGAATCATTTGCTGAGGTTGAATTTGATTCCTAGGAGATGAAAATTTCTATCCTGGACTGGAATCACTTGGGTGGCTCTACAGCATCTGGGGGTTTGGGGCATCGCAGCTCTGCCAGAGCATCCATCCTTGCTCTAAGGGAGGTACAAAATGTGTCACCAACTTGGTAAGCTCTTTATTTACTAGTTCTTCAAGAAGTGCAAGACATTTTCAGCACGGACATTAGAGAAAGAGGCCTCACACATGCACTATCTGGGAGCAGAGCTGGCAATGATAGCTAAGGCCAATGAGTAGGCAACAGAGGTTGCTGCAAAAGAGCGAGAATAAACAGAAAAAACAGGAATAGCCTTATAGGCCTCCCAGGCATCTCAATATGCAGGGCATTGTCTGAGAGAGCATTTGTAGGGAACGTCATCTTTATGGAAAGGTTCCAAGTGAGAACTCCAGGAGCACAGCAGGTACTTGTATCATAGAACCATAGAATCATAGAACATGTTGGAAGGGACCCTCCAGGATCATTGAGCCCAACTCCTGTCCCTGTGCAGGACACCCCAGGAGTCACACCATGTGCCTGAGAGCATCATCCAAATGCTTCTTGTACTCAGCCAGGATTGGTGCTGTGACCACTGCCCTGGGGACCCTGTGCCAGTACTCTATCATCCTCTGGATGAAAAAACTTTTCCTGACCTCTAACCTAAACCTCCCCTGATTCAGCTAGGTAATGTCTTGCACACCTAATAGGTGAAGCGGTTCTGCTTCCCTGCACTTAAATTTGTCCATTTTTTGCTATCAGTATTGTGAGCTTTTAGTAGTAAATCCTCAGTGCTGACCACCATCTCTCCAGTGAGGGAAGGGAAGTGATAGCAGGTGCTCGATGATCAGCTTTCCCCTTCCTCCTCCTCTCTCCATCATCTTCAGAATCCACAGCATGTCCTTCCCTGCCAGTGTGCTTAACTTCACCACTACACAACTGCTTACTGTATAGGTAAAAAGACCAGAGATGTTTTCTTTATCATCATCTTTTAAAAAATTCTTAAGAAAAGCTGAGATTAAAAAATACATATTATAAATTTCTCTCCACAGCACTAGACAAACAGCCTTCACACTCCAAAGGTAAAAGCCTTATTTCAAGAAATCAAGCACTCTGACAGAAAGACGCAGACCACTATTGATTGCTGCTCCCATAAATCACATTTATTTTTCCAAATAATAGGAAGAGTCATTGTTTTCTGCCAAGCAGTGTCACCTAGTAATGGGAGCAAGTCAAAGCAACAGTAATCTTCACACCATAAAAACAGTATCAAGCCTGTTCACTGAGTAGGATGAATGCTATTGATCAGGGGGAAAAAACCCCTATAAAAACAGGAGACAAAAGCAACAAAATTAAGTAATGATGTATCAGGTGTGTAATGAAAGCTCTGTTAACATTTCCATTATTCAGCTTCCCTCCCCAGATGCCTCCTCTGAAGCATTTACAACTCTGCTAGGAAACATGCTCCTCAAACCAGGGCTGCAAAGGGTTAATGGTGTGAGACCAACACTTCGAGAAGTGGAGTTCAAACCACAGTATAAAAATGAAAGGAAAGGTCCTACCTGGTCTCTGTTCATTGACACAGCAAAAGCCCCAATTTCACTGAATTGACTTTTTCTGCTTCAGAGACCTGGGGCTCAAGGGGCAGTGAGTAGCAGAGTCTCAGTCAGAAGAGGCCACAGAAATGTGGAGGAGGAGATATATGTACCTGCCTCGAATCTGTCCCCTAGAAACCACAGCCCCCCCCACTGGGACCACTCACATTCCAAATAAACAGCATGACAAGAGAAGGTGAACATATAAATCCTAATTCTCAAAATTTACCTAAACTTTAGAAAAAAACCCACCCTCATCCACCATCACCATAGCAGATCACATACAGCAGATACTTCCAGACTGCCCAGCTGGGGGGCTGTTTGCTGGAGCAGCTGTAGTGGTTTAACCCCAGCTGGCAGCTAAACACCACACAGACACTCGCTCACTCCTCCCCCCACTTCGGGGGGATGAGGAGGAGAATCGGAAAAACCTTGTGGGTTGAGATAAGAAATTTATTAAGAAATTAAGAAATTATAAGAAGTTTAATAATGGAAATAATAATAATAATAACTTA
>VZRW01004664.1:24847-36160 GCA_013398125.1 Aegotheles bennettii | reverse complement strand
CTGCTGGGCAGCTTTTCAGCCACACTTCCCCAAGGATTGCATGAGGATGTTGTGACCCAAGTGCAGAACCTGGCACTTGGCCTTAGGCTCATAGAATTGTCCTCGACCCATCGATCCAGCCTGTCCAGGTCCCTCTATAGAGACTTTCTACCCTCAAGCAGATCAACACTCCCTCCCAACTTAGTGTCATCTGCAAACATACAGAGTGTGCACTCAATCCCCTCTTCCAGGTCATTAATAAAGACATTAAACAGAATTGGCCCCAGTTCTGAGCCCTGGGGAACACCACTTGTGACTGGCCTCCAACCGGATTTGACTCCATTCATCACAACACCTTGGGCCTGGACAGCCAGAACATTTTCTACTTCAATGAAGCATACACCTGTCCAAGCAATAGGCAGCCAGTTTCTCCAAGAGAATGCTGCAGGAAAAGGGGTCAAAGGCTTTACTAAAATCCAGGTAAACAACATGCACAACATTTCCCTCATCCACTAAGCAGGTCACCTAGTCATCAAAGATCATACTAGTCAAGCATGACCTGCCTTTCATAAACCCATGCTGACAGGGCCTGATCACCTGATTGTCCTGCATGTGCTGCATAATGTCATTGAAGAAGATCTGCTCTATAACCTTCCCTGGCACCGAGGTCAGCCTGACAGGTCTGTAGTTCCCTGAATCCTTCTTCTGGCCCTTCTTGTAGATGGATGTCACATTTGCCAATCTCCAGTCAACCAGGACCTCCCCAGGTTATCCAGGACTGTTGATAAATGATGGAAAGTGGCTTGATGAGCACTTCCACCAGCTCCCTCAGTACCCTTGGGTGAATCCCATCTGATCCCATAGACTTGTGTTTGTCTAGGTGATGTAGCAGGTTGCTAACCATTTTCCCTTGGATTATGGGGGCTTCATTCTGCTTCCCACCCCTGTCTTCGAGCTCAGGGGCCTGAGTAGCCAGTGAACAACTTGTCCTACTACGAAAGACCGAGGCAAGGAAGTATTAAGTACCTCAGCCTTTTCCTCATCCTTGATCACTGTGTTTCCCCCTGCATCCAATAAAGGACAGAGATTCTCCTTAGTCCTCCTTTTGTTGCTTGTATATTTGTAGAAGTGTTTCTTGTTGTCTTTAACGGCTGAAGCCATTTAGTTTCTAGATGGGCTTTGGCCCTTCTGATTTTTTCCCTACATATCTTCATGACAACTTTGTAGTCCTCCTGAGTGATCTTCTCCTTCTTCCAAAGGCTATAAACTCTCTTTTTTTCTCTGACTTGCAACTAGATCTCTCTATTCTGCCAGGCCAGTCTTCTTCCCCACCAGCTCATCTTTAAGCACATGGGGAAGGCCTGTTCCTGTGCCTTTAAGACTTCCTTCTTGAAAAATGTCCAGCCTTCCTGGATTCCTTTGCTCTATTATATTCATGCATACCATGTTGCAAAAATCAACATGAACACACTAACAAAATGATCACACTAATACAAATGTAATTCTAAAAAATCTTAATCTGCCACTCTTTCATTATGGTAATCCTGTCTTCCTACATTCCCTAAAGGTAGTACTAGAAACCTATAGCCATTTTTATTAAAACTATACTAGTATAACTAGGAAACTGAAGTCTTAACTGAAGTTAAATGAACTTGTTCATTTTTTTTTTCCCATTTTCAAATTTTTTCTTCACCCTCCACTCCCCAAGGCAAAAATAAAATTAGTTAGCCTAAGAAATTGTTTAAGCCTTTAATTAAAATTTAAATTATGGCTCGGTACCAGTACTAGTGGCAGCTGAAATTCAAACACTGTACAAGTTCTATTCAATAAAAAGAAAGACCAGATTTCATAGCAAGTCCTGTGGTTTAAAAATTGCCTAAGGCACAATTTCTTGACTTTGACAAAATGTGGATACACCCACACAGAATGTGTTACACAAAGCAAACATGTCTCATCCTGAGCAAACCTTTGTAGTAAAGCAGGACAGCTTGCAAACTAAAATAGGAGGTATGTGTTGGAGTACACATTTTCCTATGTCATTGAGTATCACTCTCTTGTAACCTTACTGATGTGCACTCCAGGACTGCCCTGAACAGTGACAGTAATCAATGAGGAAGGTACTGGCTGTCCATTTATTCAGTGTCCTTACCACAACATCCACTTACAGACTGACAAGGTGATCAATGCTTGTGAGCACAGACAGACTGTAGCAAAACCTCATAATCATCAAACAGTGTTTATGTGGACTTTAATTGATAAGCAGTGAAAGAAGGACAACTAGGAGACTGCAGAATCTAACACATTGTAACATCTACACGTATTTTCCACACATCAGATTTGCTAATCTCTCTTTGCTTTTCAGGACATAAGTATAATTACAATTGTCTTCAATCAGGTTAGGTTTGCTTCAAGACATCTAAGCTTACTTATTAATTACTCATTATAGTATTAAGGATAAAGACAGTAAAATATATTTTATCTGATTTGGGCCCTATGCACTTTATCCATTTATCACTGCCCTGGAATTACAAATGAGAGACTTTACTCATGTTTTCCGTTGAACACCCAACTCATTTTTAGGATGTATGCTTTGAATGAAATGCTACAGCTTTTATATTGGTGTCTCAGGTACTGAGTTGAATACACACCACTTGCTTTCTGTTTTCCTCCAGAAACATATACTGAGGAATAGTTCAGCCCAATTTCTGGCAAAATTAGTCAGCAGACCAGACTGTTAAAGGTCCAAATTACTTTAATTACTTACTGGATGCTAAATTATAAAATCAATCATTTGTTTTCAGAGGATGGTTTTTGTTGTATTCACCTTCTCTGGGCTGTTTAAGTGGCCAGTATTCCAGAAAAATTTATGTTGTGATATAGGCATCCCCAAGATTAATCTGATTAAGCTAGCAATTCTCTGAAGAAGTAGCATGCATAAATCAGTCCTCAGTAAAATCTTCATAAGAACCATTTGAATTCATCAAAAGTTGAAGACATTCAGAGCTACAAGAATGTATATTATTACATGGTGATGTCTACAGAGCACACCTATATCTGCATTCCAGACCACTCAGTATCAGCACATGAGAGACAAACTTTTGCATGCCAGAGGAGAGCATTACTGCCCCAGCCACCTGGACCCAGATCCTCAAGCACACATTAGGCAACTACAGCCTCTATGGATGTGGATGTGATCTTGTGTACTTTTAATCTCTTTCCAAGATTTTATCTGTACTATGATGCATAAATAATACATCTTCCCAGTAAACACTGCCAAATACCAAGGTTGAATAGGACCTAAAAAGTCTCCGGATAGTGACGGTTTTTCCCTACTCATAACTATCCATATGCATGAAAATGCATTATTTGTTTGTCTTTCCAAAATTCATTACTACATCCAATGAAAAGTTAAATCATTCCAAGTACCATCTTTTCCACAGGAAAATCAGCCCTGAGGAATTGGCACCACTCACATTTTTTTAACTTATTTTTGGAGAAATGCTACTATACATACAAGGTACTGCTACATGGACCTCACTAAAAGTTATTTTAAAAAGCTATAAATATATGATGTTATCTCTTGCATAACTATTGTTCTGCCTTTGAATTACTGAACACAAGAATTTAAGAGGCTTTATGACTGATGGACACAAATTACAGAAACACCCACAGAAGATATTATCAAAGAAACAGACACACAACAATATAACTTGTAAAATAATAGGAATGTTAAAATATTCATAAATTTGTGATGACTGTATACAAGCTCATTTAAACCAGCATATTTTCAACTCAATAAATTCATACAGATGACAGGAATCACAAAACATTTTCTGGCAGGAACCTCTGAAGGTCACCTAATCCAGCCTCCCAGCTGAAGGAAGGCCACAAACATAACATGAAAGGCAGTCTTGTGAGGAGCAGGTAGTTGAATCTTATGGGTCTCTTCCAACTTGAGAGACTCTGTGAGTTTATGACAAGATCAAGTCAGCTTTGTCTAGCTGAATCTTGAAAAACACTAAAGATTAACGTTCCACAACATTTATAGCTGCCTGCACTATCTCTAGATCACACATTTGCCTACTCTTTACCAGACTAAAAAAGTTCATACCCCCCACCCTTCAAAAAAAATGAACAACAAAAAAAAAAAAGCCCTCTAGAAAAGCGCCATATCTTTTACAGATGTTCTTGTCCTCTGACAACCTTAGGAGTTTCTTTGGGAACCATTCAAGTTACTTCACATCCCTCTTGGTCTGTAAACCAGTAAACTGGATGCAGTTTTCAATCAGTGGCCTCTCAACTGCCAAACAGATGCAAATATGAGTTGCTCTCAATCTGTTAGCTATGCTTCTCCTAAAATATCATGATGTGTAGTTTATTTTATTCATAATGAACACATTGTTGGCTCTTACTCAAATGTATGTCCTCTGTAACCAGCAAATCCTTTTCAGCAGGACTGCTAATCAACCAGTCACTTCCAGCTTGTACTGATGTGGTTCTGCCTCAGGTGAAAGATTTCACTCTTTTCCCTACTGGAAATGAAGTTTCTGTTGAAAGACAAAGTTTCTGAGGCTATGACATTTGATAATATTTGATAATAATTTTATAAGTTCAAAATCCTAATCACTCTTAATCAAGGACTGAGTCTTTTCTAACATTCCGGAAATTGTGGTATGGCTTTTCAGAAATTAAAATGCTGGCACCTTGGCAATGTTATCTAATATCTGCTCAAATGCTTAGTTGCCCATTATTTAGAATCATAAACTCATAGAATGGTAGAATGGTTTGGGTTTGAAGGGACTTCTGAAGGTCATGCAGCTCCAAATCTCATGCCATGAGCAGGGACATCTTTCACTAGACCAGGTTGCTCAAAGCCCCATCCAACCATTTCCCTCTTTTTAATGTGAGATTTTTGGGCCTGAACTCTTGTGTTCCTCTTGCATGTAGACAGTGATAGGCTCCACTCTTCATTCACTGCCCAGCCTAAGTCTGGGAATTTGTGGATATGGTCATACTGTCCAGGTAGTATCTACTGGTTACTGAAAACGTAGCTGATTATCTTAGACTCTGAACAGCATTTTTCAATGGACCCATGTAACTTTCCTTCTCAGGATCCTGATAAGGAACAGTGAAGTAAAATAGAAGTCCCTGATACCATCCCTTTTCAATGAAGGTGGACTGCCTTGCTTTCCAGCCCCCTTTCCCCCTCACACCCACCTTGTCTTTTGTGATTAAGGTGATGAATAATTCATCTTAAATGTACCAGAGTTCTGCAGGAGAGTAGTCTAACTGGTGTTTCTTCCAACTTTTAATGTTGGTGGTATAGAAATTAAGCTTACAAATGCAATTCTACCACATTAGTTCCCATTAAATTTGAAAATTAGCCTTTGACATTTCCCCGAGGGTCTTAAAGGATGCAGTAACACTAATACAGATGTTTACTTTGTCTCACCATTGCAGTGAAACAGTAATGTCAGTACATAGGATTCAGGTCACCACTAGTCTCATGCAAGTGATAATAGATATCAATGTCAAACAAAGTGCAAATACAGTTTCCACTTAAGTCATTGTATGAAACTGTATCTCTAAATGCCATATTAAAAATTAATTAATGCAGTTCACATTTCTGTTCATATCAGACCAGAAATACTGAATTTTATGCAGTATATAATTATGCAAAAGAAGAGAAAACTAATAAATATATTATTTTTTGGAATAAGGATATATGAATCTGAATGAGATTTAGCACCTGTGTGCCTTACTAGTTACAATACAGTATTCTTCCAGCTCAGATAAAGCTAGACAAAACCTAGATCCTTTTGCAACTAAAGAAATATGAAATCACAGACATGTTTCCTTTGTGTATTTATACTTAAAAACTCTGCATTTTTGAAAGCTTATTGCAACCCGAGAATAGTTTGAAATTCCATGTAAATTCTGACTTTTTCTCCAATCTTGTAAAGCATCCTCAAAAGATTGTCTGTGATGTGAGTTAGAAGAAGACATTAATGTGAATGAAACATGTTAAAGATATTGGAGCCACTAGCAGCTGTGAAATCAAACTGCAGCTATTTAAGATCAGTGGACTTTCTGAGCATTGTTCAAATACAGCTTGTTAGAGCAATAATGTATGCTATCTGGTCTGGAAGCATATTAGTAATTTGACAAATATTATTTGGCAATACCCTAACATCAGGTATTTGTGCTCAGGTGTATCAAGTCTGAGCCAAGACTGTTATAGGACTGTATGGTTTGATTTTTCATTATCTCATAAGATTAAAACTTCTATTGAAGAATGGAACACGATAACTTTTAGTTGTACCAGAAGATTGTTCTTTTTTAACTGGAAGAACTTCTGTGATTTACTTGCAGAAAGGCTTTTTCTTTTTTTGAGATGGCAGCAATTGCTTGATGCCAACATCTTTTTTTACAAGATAAAGGAAAGATCTGAAAACATCAGTTGATATACAGGGAATTTCTCTCTTATAAATAAAACACCAGTGTGCACTGGGGCAGGAAATACATTTGGTGGAGAAATGACAAGGGAACAGTTCATGGTTTTCATTTCAGAAAGTGTTTATTTGCTTGTCCACAGTTTCTGATGAATGAGTCTATTAATTTCTAAATGAATAAATAGAAACATGTTTTCTTTCTAATAATAATATGGAAATTCTTATTTAGTGTTCTAACAAAACTCTAATATTTCCCCTGTCTGTTTAGCATCTTAATATGCTCAGATCTTCAAGTCATGTTATTTGGAGTGACGCTGTCTAGATATCCAAGATTTTGGTTTCTATTGTCATGGATCTGATGGGATTCAATTGACCAGCTTGGGCAAGAGTGTCTTTGCCAACAAACTGGCCAGAATTATTAGGAGAGCTTTCAGCTAGACTAGGTGGGGAAAGGGGATGAAATTTTGAGTACGAGAGAAGAGCCAGGGGCTGTTGGTGTATTAGGAACCAATAGGGAAATACCTGTGAATCACCTTAAGGGAAGAAAGGATTGTTCCTCTAAAAAGTTGACACAGTCCATAGCCCAGCTGAAGTGTCTCTATACCAAGGCATGTAGCATGGGTAACAAACAGGAACACTTGGAAGCGACTGTGCGGCTAGAAAGATATGATTTGATCGCTATCAATGAAACTTGGTGTGATGAATCACATGACTGGAGTGCTGCAATTGATGGCTATAAACTGTTCAGAAGGGGCAGGAAAGGAAGGACAGGTGTTGCCTTCTATGCAAAAAAAATGATTGATGAAACAGAGCTGTCTTTGAAAAATAATGATGGACAGGATAAGAGCATATGAGTGCATGCCTGACGGGCTATGAAGTTACTTGCATCATAGAGATGTGGTGGGACTCCCATGACTGGAGCATTGGAATGGGAGGTTACAGACTCTTTAGAAGCAGAAAAGACCCTAATGTTTTCAGCAATAATGAAAACATCTCTGCATTATCAACACTGTTTTCAGCACAAATCCAAAACATAGCCACTTAGCAGCTACTATGAATAAAATCAGTCAAAACCAGTACAGGATTCCACCTTACTTCACTCGAACATTTAAACATTAGGCTAAGTCAGATTGTCCCAATGCTTTCTTTATACACACCTGAAAGAAAATCTTTCTTCAGGAAAGCTTTCTCCATCTTATGTATCTTAGATGTTTACAATAGGAGGAATCATGCTCAGGAACAGCTCATTTTCTCTCTACTGAAAAAAAAAGGGAGCCAAAGACAACTCACTAATACTGAAGAAGACCAAATTTAGAAATCTAAATTTGGTGAACAATGTCTCATTTCTCTATTTTGTCAATTTCTCTAAGTATAGAAATGGGGTTGATAACAATCTGTAGCTTATATTTCAAGGCCATGCTCCTATTTACTGAATTTATTTTCATTAAAATTTGGAAGTTTTAAGGCTAATCACAGGATAAAAGTTCTTCTTTTCCTACTGCTTAAAGGAAATGAAAAATTATATGTGTCATGATCACCACACTCACATTCAAATCAGCCTGTTCATTCTCACCCACACAATTTTACCTTCATATGTCAAATCTTCTCCCTTCCCTCTTTTTCCCATCTACAACTTTGCCTCTGATCCTGTGTCTTTATGTGTTTGTCTTCCCTATCCCCAAACCTGCAGTATGGAGCAGGCAGCACTGCAGTTCCCTTCTGTTTTGAGACACTTGTGGAAGGGAAGAAAGCAAAGAACAGAGAAGCTGTCCAGTCAGTTTCCAATGAGACAAGTTGGTTAAAAAAAAGAGGGCTGCTGAGAGGACTTGTCTCTTTTTCCTCTCTTTCTGACCTCCTCAGGAGAAGAGTTTCCCTGCTTCTTCCAGTAGTCTTGTCTGATGTTGTCCTAACTTGCATCTTGTCCTAGGGAAATCATCAGTCATAACTGTTGTCTCCTCTAATAACATACATCAGCAACTTCATCACGCTTGCTGGAAATTTTATTTTCAAATGTACAACCTGTAGTAACTTAGCACAATTTTCTTACTCCATTCCAAAGGAATATTTGACAATTTAATTTATGACACCCACAACAAAAAGGGGGAAAGAGTGCTCCTTTGAGAATAAAACCCAAAAAGTTACTGGCTGGTGGCAAAAAAAGTGAATTAAATCCTGACAAGGACAATTATTTTAAACTTCTTGTTCCCTTCTCCCAGGTCTTGCTCTAGGAAAGAAACTCTAGACACTTGTATTTGTGATAAGTTTAAGGAATGAAAATCCGGACTTATTTTTGAGTTGCTTGACACTATCATATGTGAGAACAGACTCAGACCCTGTATCTCTCTATGTATGTTGGGAGAAATGTCTCAGCTTACGTGGGTTTTGCTTCTTATTGCATACTGAAGGAATAGTACATAAAGTACAAGTTTTAAATAATTAAATGTGAGAAATAGTCATTGACAATTTCAGCAACTTTGTCACAGACAATTATTCAAGGAAATTTCCCCAACAATTCATGGCCTCTAAAATGAGTAACTTAATATAACTAATCTCTGCTCATTCGTCTGAATGCATGCTATGCAGGTGAATTATTACAGCAGTGACTTGGAAAATTCAACTGTAAGTGAAAAATCCTTGAAAACACTTAAGAAGAAATTAAAGCTTACTACTAGTCAGCATAAAAACAGAATTATATTAAATTATTCAGAAACACACCAAAGAATTATACATTCAATGTCAAGAAAATATGTACAAATTACTTGCATGAAACTGCTATTGATGATGGACTAGGTTTTGAGGAGATACAATATGAATGAAATGACATTCTGTCACTTCAGTGGATGAGTAAAGAATCAATAGCCAAAATATATTATGAAGAAGGGATTCTGAAACTATTCGTAGTTGGTGAAAAAAAAATAATTGCATTACTAAAACAAGGCAACATTAATCAGATATCTGCTTGACTTTTCACTTCACTATACTATTTTTTTCATGGTGAAAGGGATTGAATAGGGGTGATTTGTCATATCACAACGGATAGAAATTGATATGAAATCTGTGTTCTGACCATTGTTATCTGACTCCCGGCATGGTTTGAGAGTGGAGGATCTTCAACATGCAAGTTATGTCCCTGACAATCAGAGGGCTTGAGAACAGTCAAAAACTTCTCACTGAGTGTCAGGAGGCCACTGCATCAAAAATGCTTCAGTATCAAAGTCAAGAGTGGCTTCCTAGTTTCATTGCAACCTTTTCTCCAATATATTTGCAAAACGTGGCTATTGTAAGTTCAGTTCTAGCTGTACTATTTATTCATTATTCAGTTACACGCTGTTTTGTAGAATCATAGAAACATAGAATCATTATGGTTGGAAGGGACCTCCAGGGTCATCAAGTCCAACTTTTATCCCATCATATTCCTAACCATTAGACCATTAGACCATGACTATGTTTCACTGCCTCTCCTCCTTTCTGCCCTCAGTTTCTTCTCTTTTCTGCTACACTTGCAGCCATGCCTCTGATAATTCAGCTTAAAAGATACAGACTAAGCCAGATACTGTGAAAACTTTGTCATCTTGTGGCTGCATACAGCAGAGAGCAAAGCATATCTCTTGCAAGAATCTTAAGCTCTGGGTGCTCACTGAAGTCAACATGACTCTAAGACTATAAAAGAAGAAAGAAAATAACAGAAGAACAGAGCTGCTAAAAGTCTCAGAAAAAGAGTAACTCCCCAAAAACCAAACCAAACCAAACCAAACCAAAAACCAACCCACCCAACAAAAACAGCCCTGCAAAAAACAACAACAACAAAAAAACAACAACAACAACAAAACAAACAAAAAAAAAAAGCAAAAGCCAAAAAAAACCACAACAACAAAAAAAAGGACTATTATGTTACATATTACTCTCTTTTTATGACTAATTGGTACCAAATATGGATCCAGTGATAAACTGCCTTCTTCCACTGATTCGTGGTTTATTTAGCTGGATAATCTCAAAGTTCCTTCAAACCTCAAACTTTCTGGGATTTCCTCATCCCTCTATGCCATTCAGGAGAACAAGGTAGAGGAATTGGGAATGAAGAAATGAAATTGAGCATGAGGAAAAAATGGAGGGGGGGTGGGATGTGGCTTAGTTTTTGTCTTTCTTTTGTACTATTTTAATTGGCAAATTAAATAGATTTTACTCAAGTAGAGTCTGTTTTGCCTGAGATGGTAACTGATAAGTAATCCGCCTGTCTTCATCTCGACCCATGAGCTTTTTCATCCTGTTTTCTGCCCCTGTCCCTCTGAGGAAAGAGAGTGAGCAATTGGCTGGGTGGGCATTCATCTACAAGTCAGGCCTAACCCACCACAACAGGAAAACCCATGCCAGTGCTCATCTCACAGGAAAAGATGGAAGGTACTGAGTTCCATCTGTCTGAAAGACTTCAAAGAATGTATCCTCAGCAAGTTTTCTGATGACACTAAGCTGGGAGGAGTGGCTGACACACCAGAGGGTTGTGCTGCCATTCAACGAGACCTTGATAGGCTGGAGAGTTGGGCGGGGAGAAACTTAATGAAATTCAACAAGAGCAAGTGCAGAGTTTTGCATCTGGGGAAGAACAACCCCATGCACCAGTACAGGCTGGGGGCTGACCTGCTGGAGATCAGTGTAGGAGAAAGGGACCTGGGGGTCCTGGTGGACAGGAGGATGACCATGAGCCAGCAATGTGCCCTTGTGGCCAAGAAGGCCAATGGCATCCTGGGGTGCATTAGAAAGGGGGTGGTCAGTAGGTCAAGAGAGGTTCTCCTCCCCCTCTATTCTGCCTTGGTGAGGCCACATCTGGAGTATTGTGTCCAGTTCTGGGCCCCACAGTTCAAGAAGGACAGGGAACTGCTTGAGA
>VZRW01004664.1:6866-24672 GCA_013398125.1 Aegotheles bennettii | reverse complement strand
TCCTTCACTGGAGACATTCAAACCCCGCCTGGATGTGTTCCTGTGTGATGGACTCTAGGTGACCCTGCTTTGGCAGGGGGGTTGGACTAGATGATCCTTTGAGGTCCCTTCCAACCCTAGAATTCTGTGATTCTGTGATATGTGATATATATTGTATTTATCGATTGTATCGATTTATATATATATCACATATAATATAGTGTACTAATGTATATACATTTATTTATTTATTATTGCAATTATTGACATTATTATACAACAAATATATATCTACATTATATATAATCATATATTATATAATTATTCTGTATAATTATATAATACGCTATAATTACATAAATTATATGTTTTATATTTTATGTTAAGTTATATTGTATATTTTATTTATATATGGAAAATATATTTATCTTAGCTCTGATCCAAAGACAAATCACGTTTCTCTTTAAAGTCATGAAGTCATGATAAGCTATCAACTGTGTATTTACTGTTACCATACTTCTGGAAGTAGTGACTACCTTTATGCAGGAAATCATAGCAAACATGCATTGAAGTGATGGTTCTGGATAACCCAAACCTACACAAATAAGTATAGATGTACCTATTGAGTAGCACCTATCCAGTTTAGAACCCCATTCATATTACTGGGTGACTTTTTACAGTGCCTACCTCCACCATTGAGACCAGCTCTGCTGGTTGCCCATGAACAACCACATAGCCAGAGGAAGCTTTCAAAGACGTTCAGGGCATTGCATATCTCAACATAAGATGCATACGTTGGCAAGTTGGTACAGTCAGATTTGTAGGATCAGGCTGCCTAATACCTACAGTATATGACTACTGTATTCTGCCCAGGTTTTGAAATTTGAAGAATTTTTTCCTAATTCTCTTCTGATCAGGGTAGCTGGTATTTTGGTGAGTTACCTCCACAGCACAAAGAAAGGGTTCTTACCATAAAGAATTTGGACAAATCTCTTACAGGTGATATACATCTTCATAGTAAATATGGACACAGTGATCTTCAAAAAAATATTATATGGTATGAGATAAATCTTAAAAAAAGTTTTGGCATTTCCTGTTGTTGAATCCATTGGGGCAAGTAAGGAGAGAAGGTTCACAAGTATTTATGAAATCATGTACATTTCCACATCAACCCAGTCAATGTTACAGTTAGAGAGACCAGGAAAATAAATGGGTTTGTATTTAAAATATCTAGTTACCATTCTGTAATATTTAAGGATATTTCTAATTCACTGCTTAATCACAAGAGTCAATAAAGTAAGATTAATTTTGTTTTGGTTGTTTCTATAAGGAAAGATGGAAAGTAATTTAACAAGAACAGTCCATAAAAATAAACATGGCAGCATTCTGTTAACATTTTCAATCACTGTTGCACTTATAATAATTCTGTGATCATTTTCCTAACGTGATGCAAATAATGTCAGAATAGGAAACAGCTTGATCTGAAACAATCATGTTTTAATAGGTTAGACTAGATTCTCATTTACACCTGGCATTCATAGGACTTTTATTTGGTATTTATTTCAAGATTAAAAAACCTTTTTCCATTTGGAAAAAAAAAAAAGACTTTTTTTTTTTTATTACAGCTGTTTAGTTCAGCTGTTTAGCTTCCAGCACTAAGGACTCCTCAGACTGCTTAGGCTTTTAACATACATGGATCCTCACCACTTCTTAAGCAGTTCTAGGTTGATAAAATTAATTTGGAGAAATTATGAAATGAGGTGTGATTTTTTTTTCTCTGGTCTCATTCTGACTACCATAAATATTTCAGGAGTTAAAACTGCATGGTAGAGACAGAACTGCAATGGAATTAATCTCTTCAATTGCTGTCCCAGAATATTTCAGTGAAACTTCTCCTCAACCAGGTAAATGTACAATGAATAGTTCCAAGAAATTTGCATGGAATAAGTTTATGCTGAGGACACTGTAAATTGAGTAAAGCATACAGGGATTCGGGATTGCTTCACAAAATGCATGAAACAAATTCTGAAATTGTGAAGGCTGTGGGTGAGGAATATGTCTTAAAGATGATCCTAAAGAGCTAGTAGGTGGCACATGTAGAAATGATAAGTGTTAGGATCCGCAGATGTCTCTGCCCAAATTAAGGTACAAATGAGACCATATGCCAAAGTCAATAGTACAAATTTTATTTAACAGTAAATAAGAGAGAGAGAGAGAGATATTAAGCCAAAGATATTATCACCATATCGATCCCTGCAGCATCCTGCCAGTCCTTCTTCAACCTTGTCTGCTCGGTGGTGGGGGTACCCCAAAGTGTTCTTCTGGAGGTACCACTTTTATACAGTCCAAGTCCCGGGTATTCACTGGGCATAGGTGCCGTTCCCACAACTTGGGCTAGCATGTGTGCTTCCTTTCTCACATTTGCCAGGTGGGAATTTTGTCTGGGTAGGTTACCTAGATCTGTTCTACCAAACTTGTCTGCTGAGTTCCACAGTCTGCACAGCAGAATTTGTTGTCCAGTATGCTAACTCTAAACCTTCCCCTCCGTTTAGGCCTGGAATTGAGCTTTCCTGTTTGACACCTGTGCTTATCTTAAATTCCTGTTGTGATGGCTTATCTTATGGGGACTTCCTTCTCTGACAGTGTTTGAGACAGTTCATTGTGCTCTTTAAGTCCTTACAATAGGGCAGGACTGAGAAGATGTTAGTAGAGAAAAATAAGATCATCCCAGATCACTACTTATTCCGTATTAATTAAAAAGAGGGAAGAAATTGTCTGTGTGTGTGAGTTCTGTCAGGATATAGCTACAGGATTAACAACAGGAAGGACAAGGCCAAGATTTTAGGAGTCTCTTATTAATACTAGCTGTTATCATCGTGAAAGGATATGCTAAGATTTTTGTGATGGAGAAAGATAAGACTGTGTTTTTAATGCTATTATCAAGTACAACAGGAAGTAATTAGAGATCTAGTCACTGCATTAAAAATTGTTTCATAGCTGCATACAAAGATTAATATGTGAAGTCCTTCCAATGACTTTCAGAATTGTGAGTGCCAAAACTGCCACCTGGTCTAATAGCTAAAAACATGGGATTAATTTACCTTTCAGAAATGTAGAAAGGTCATTTGAAAGAAAAAAATAAAAAGTAATTTTTTTTAAAAAAAGAAAAGGGTAATTAGAAATGCAGAACCTTTTGGAAGGACATTCTTGTCCTTAGTATTTACCTTATTCTGTCTTACATTACCAAGAGGGTAAATTAAAATAATGGTATTATTTTTTTCCTATACACAGTAGAAAATCTTTAGTCCTAATGAGACTTGTCATATTGACAGCCTGAGAGAATAACTTCTGTAGTAACAAATCCAGAGAATTAATATTATATTAGGAGTGATAATGCAAGCTCCCTTAGACTAGCCCACCAATGCATCTCAGTCATGACCTGAAGGGGACTAGCTTCAAAGATGGAAAAAGTTCAGTCTCACTAAGCATTCATCTCTCAGCCTTTTTGTTAGAACTGCCAATCATGGTTATCAAAGTAATAGTGATGTCACTCAGGGGTCACTAAGAACAGCATTATTAACAGAATTTAGATAAAGTAAGCTGCAAAACAGATTACAAAATACCTTGCATCATCTCAATATCCCAATGTCACCTTTCAAATATTTAAATAGTATTTACCTTTCTGTGGGGTTGTTCTCTCTCCATATTACTATTGCTCTAATAAAAATTCTTTAGTAATAAGAGAATAATTACCTAGATAGTTGGTTTGGAAAATGAGGTTTTAGCATGCCAGGACTCCTGGGTCTTTGAAATCTGCTCCAGCAAGACTGATTTGTGAAATCACTTTGAGAAACTAGTTGACCTCTGTTAAGGTTTGAGGGGGCAAAGGTTAATTTTATGGTTTCAATACAAGAACCTAGAGAGAGAGTGTTGTTTAGGACCCTGAGGGATCTGAGGGGAGCAGGACAGAGAGGGGTCAGTATTCCCTTCCCTTTCCTGACATAACTTTTAAAAGCTAGGAGGGCAGGAAGTCCTCCCATTACTGCTCCCTTCTTCCTTCCTGCACTTGAAAGTCTTGGAGAGAGGCTCGTGCCCTTTTTTTTTTAGCTCACCACATGCTCTGTAGGATCCAACTCCATCTGGTGCTGGGGTGCTGTATGCTTGTTCCGAGTCAACTATGCTGCAAGGGACTTTCAGACATTTATATAAGCAACCATAGAAATCAGATTTTGTATATATTTGTTCTTTATCCCATGTGTTCCTATCCCTTTCCTGTTCTATTAAACCTATTCTAGTTTTAGCTTCTAACCTTTGAGTGTCTTTTCCTTATTACCCTTTTATCTTCCCCAGGCAGGGCGAGAGTAGTAGAGAGCAATTCTGTTCTCTGGGTTTTGGTTCATCCTGACCACTAAACCAAGAAAACCCCTATTCAAGCTCAAAATTTAAAGCCATGCAGTCTTCTTAGTACTATTTTTCCTATTGGAAAGTTACATTAAGCTGTCACTGCTCTTAAAGCAAGGAAATATTAAACATTTGGGTGAAGCCATTGTCAATTTACTTTGTACTTGTATTTTTCTTTAACAGTCACCATCTTTCAGGTTCACCAACACTAGTCCTCATTTCCCTGATGCATTTCTAGTTAGGTTTTTATGGCAGAATAGCTTAGTCCTGTTGTCACAGCCTTTGTCATAAGATATTCTACAGTCAGAAATTATACAGAAAGAATTAAAATTTCTTCTACTTTAAAACAAAAAGCAAAACTCACCTTCTAAGCAATAGTCAAGGTCTTTTTGAACAGAGAAACCAATCACTTGGTCACTTGTATATAAAATGTGATATATAGGACAATTAGAGTAATAGCAGAATGAAAAATACTTACTTCATTTCAAAAGCTATAGCAAAGAAAAAATTCATTCTGTGCTGTGGTAATATGATTTAAACTGCAACGCTCAGAAGAATTTTAAAAATTAAAATATCACCCTTCCTCTGATGCTAGTTTCTACTAATTATTATGGTGTTCTCATGACTGAGACCAAGCAAACATATAATACAGAGTGCTTGAAAAACAATATATTTTGTTGTGGTTTTTTGCTCATAGCCACTGCAATTTTATAAAATTATTTTCTCCCAAGTTAATGAGTTCAAGGAGAAAAGCCCTGAACCAGAAATCAATTCTTAAACAGAATAGAAAATTATTACTGAAATCTCAGGATAATTTTCACTACTCTCTTTTGACATAATTTCTTCCTGAATTCTTTTTAGTTACAGTGTATTCATAATTAATTTTTCTCCTACACATCAACAATTAGGACAAGCTTTTTCTTAGAGGCTTGAGAACTGATTGTAAAACAACACTAGAGAAAGTCAAGGTGTCATAGAAGTGATTCAATTATCCCAGTATTTCTAAATTAATTGAGAGCAAATTCCAACTTTACACATGTGGATCTAGTTCAGAAAAACCTTCAGTTTTAACCCGCCTCCCTAAACTACCTAGAGCAAACTACAAAATGCCTGCATTACACTCTCTAGCTTTTGTTAATATGAATTATTAATATGGAAGCAAATTTTAAAATATTATATATTAGTAGTAATCAAGCAGAAACCACAGTATTCAATATGAATCAACCACTAGAGTATTTAACAAGTTTTTTTGGTACATTTGATGTCTATGTTATGCTAGCTGCACTGCTACTGATGTGTGAGATAACACGTACAGCAGTCATTCCCAGATTAATGTAAATTGTTGATCCTTTCAATTCATCCATTATACATAAAATTTTCCTATATATACTTTACATAGTTAAAATCATGTGTTGGACTCTCTTAAGGTCAAAAAAAACCCCAAATAAATTATGGCAAACAAAACTGAACAAGAACAAATACTGAGAGAGAGAAGTCTAGGTCAAGTGAAGGAAGAGATTTTTCTACTATTTTGAATAGACCAGAGGATGAGACGTAAACTGCTGTTTGAGAGGAATGGAAGCACAAAACTAGAAATTGAAGACTGCATTTTCTCCAGCTGCTGAAAATGAAATACCATGACAGTAACTAACAACAAAGACAATAAGAACTGACACTTTTTTTAGAGGCTGCACAAAAGCAGCTGATGGAGAAATAACTCGCTGGCTCATTTCCCTCTTTTATAAACAGAGATAGTCCCTGTTATTTACTAATAATAACCTTCCATTCATCTTCTTTTAGGATAAAAGGAAAACCATAATGCAGCAGCACCTAATAATTAGTGCTTGTCTATAGCCTGGACACTTGAAAGATTGATTGGAAGCTGGAAAAGTTGAAGATTTAAGATAGGAGAAAAATGAAAACACTAATTTTAAGCATGAAAGAACAAGTAGAAAAAAACAGGAGACCATCTTAAGAATGAAGCTTAGCTGAGATGGCAAGGCAAATGGAATGTAAATAATTTTTACAGGACAACCAGATTATCAGGTCCAGTCAGCATGGGTTTATGAAAGGCAGGTCCTGTTCGACAAACCTGATCTCCTTCTATCACAAGGTGACCCTCTTAGTGGATAAGGGAAAGGCTGTGGATGTTGTCTACCTAGATTTTAGTAAAGACTTTGATGCCTTTTACCAGAACATTCTCCCAGAGAAACTAGCTGTTCATAATTTGGGTGGGTATACACTTTATTGGGTAGAAAACTGGCTGGATGGCCAGGCCCAAAGGGTTGTGGTGAATGGAGTTGGTGGCAGGTCACAAGTGGTGTTTCCCAGGGATTGTATTGGGGTCAATTCTGTTTAATATCTTTATCAATTACCTGGATGAGGAGATCAAGTGCACCCTCAGTAATATTGCAGATGACACCAAGTTTGGAGGGAGTGTTGACCTGCTTGATGGTAGGAAGGCTCTGCAGATGCCAAGTAAATAGCTACATTAGAACTTAAAAGCCCTGTCAAGATTTGATCTATTGCCTTTACCAAGTTCTTCTCTCCACAGGGTTTCACAACAGATAGTGTTCCTGACATGGTAGATACATACTGTGTATTAACCTAGTTTATTGTGACAGGCAGATAACTGGCAAAAAGCCGATTTGAAAGTTATCAATGCTCCCATTATTTGGCCAGTATGAGCTTCAACTTCTACTATCATATTTTAGTATTTTTTTCAGTGGTCTTAGGTAGCAATCACAGCAATCTTTACTGCATAAAGCCTACACTTTCTCTTAAAAAACCTATTGAATAATGCTGGGAAAATACAATTATAAGGACTTTAACACTCTTTATTGGTTGAGAACTTGGTCAAAGTTTCAAGAGATAATCTGTATTTTCTTTTTTAAGAATGTTTACAAAATCATGAGTTTCAAATATTGTCATACAAGCTTTGAGAGAGATCACACTACTAAGATATTTGAGAAAGTAAGATTAGGTACTAAATCTAAACCAAGTAAGCTGGGGAATCTGGTTAGATCACAACAAACTAAGATGCTGAATTACAAACAGACATTGAAAACCTATTACTTCCTTTTCTATTTTTGTAACTGAGTCTGAATCTTCATTGCGATTACTGGTTTTCTTTGAGACATGAAAACTATGGAGATATTTGGGATTGGGCCTGCTGCAGAAGAGTACCTGGTGCTGCTTCTATAGAGTAAAAAGAGAGAAGAAACAATTGGGAGAAAGTAAGAAAAAAAGTCTGGGAAGAAAATGAAAAAATAAGTGAGTGAACCAAACAAATCTTCACAGAAGCTGTCTGAAACATATTGGTAACCTGCCAGTGACTGGGAACACACTTTATTATTAAGCTGTGACAAATACTAAATTATTTCAGTACTGAAAAGCTGCACTTTATTTCTATCCTTGATGTCCAGTAAATGACAGTTTTACATCAAAGGAAAACACACACTCTTTATCTCCTAGCATCATCAGCCTACCATCCAAACTTAGCTTTTCAGCCTTAGACACTAAGCAAAGAAGTTTGATTGGGCTGAGATGACTGATCTTCTAGATCTCTTCACTATATATATATATATATAGCATGTTTTACTTTATTTAATTTTTTCTTGTGACTATACTATTTGATTATCAGAAACTATATACAAACAGGACTACATAGTGTGACATCTAACAGGGATAAATAATATTCTGTTTGAATCTACTTACTGTTTCAGAAGTTGTTAAAATCACTCTTAATGAATTGCAGGTCTTTTTATAATCATAAAGGTCTTTAAATTATTGTGGATAGATATTAACTTGGTGTCTTGATTTTTTTTGTGTTTAAATATAGACACTGTTGTTGAAATTTCTGAAATATTGTTGAAAGAGACAGCATTTAATCATCCATTTTTACCACTCAAGATCAGAAAAATCCTACACTTTCTTGAGTGTATTACTCAACTAACTATTTAACCCATAGCAGTGTTAGGATTTTTTTTCAAACAACTTTATTATCATCTTAGTTAATATCTAACAACAAAGTTAACAAATAGCTAACAGCAAAGTTAAAAACATAACAGTTAAGTGCCCTCATAATTTGTCCCACTGTATTGTTCTGATAGCGTTGTCACTGTTACACAGTTTTTATCTTTTCATTCATGTTGATTACTTTTTTAATTGATGCTTTCACTTTTACTCCAAAATATCCTGTTTTGGGGGATTTGGGTAGAGGTAGTGTTTAACCACTCTTTTTTATGCATCAGCCTGCAAACTTTTGCAAGGAAAATACTACTAGGAATATATTCTTTGAAAACCTACCATAACTCCTCATGTTTTCAGATTCTAGAGAGTTGTCCATAATTGTTTTCAGTTTTGCAAAATTAGAACTTAAAAGAATGAAGGCTGTGTAGCAGTCATTTAGGCTGTATTTATTTCTGTGTTTTTGTATGGAACTATGATCAGAGATGAAAGAGGGAGATTAAAAAATTTCCTGATGCATAAGCATTTTGTTTTATTAACATGAAAAAGAAGCAATGATATAGATTATTCAAAATTTTAAGAAACAGTGGTGATCCATCTTACTTCAAATAACAAGAAATTCTGGGATGCTTCAGGGAACAGTGTTTCAATCATTTCATATGCATAAAGAACAAATGGACAGAGAAGCACAGTGAATTTTAAGTACTGAGCTGTGAAAATAAACAAGAAGCTAAATGATTTGCAGGCCTAAGGATCTTAATGATTTCTCTACCTCTTCAAAAATATTCTGAGCTCGAAGAGAAAACAAGGAGAAAAAAAACCAAAATCACTAGCGTTGATGTCTTACTATTTTTAAATGCTATCATGCCTGGTAAGTGGCAAGATTTGTCGATTTTCAGTTCAACATTTGGTAAACAGAAAAGAAAGGAAGTAAGTAAAAAAATCCCTCTTATATTTAAAGGTAGATGAAATTTCATCTACTTTGACAAAAATCAAGACCTACATAAAACTTGAAATTGTGCTATCCTGAGACCCTACTGCTGTTAAAATATGGTTTTGAAAATCCCCTTTTTTCCAGACAAGAACTATCTGGAAAAAATGGATAGAGTGTTGTATTTATTGGTTTTGGGGAGCAAAGGAAGGTGGATTGTGCATATAAGAAAGGCTCCAATTTTGATACAGATCTAACAAAGCATAAAAGCAACAGGCTTTTCCATTTCCTATGTGGTTCTTGAGAGTACAGAAAGGAAAATATTGAAAAGGATCCTATAGTTTTACCTTCTTCTCAAATACATAAAAGAAAATCCTCTTGAAAAATAAGTAGCAATGAGGATTTCCTCAGGGTAAGCACATTAATATATTCCTGATCACTTTTATTTTTAATAAGACTGTAATCATCTTCAGTCATACATAGTTTTGGAGAAAATATTTCTTTTCTGTGTTTTATCATAATGTGCCAAAACTATTCTTACTTACTTAGAGTGGTATGAAATTTGAGAAAATACAGGAAGATGTCTTAATCCCTGAGACCCAGAGATGGACCACTGTCTTTCAGTGAATGTTGAAAAGCACCAAAATGTATCTTTAATTTTGAATAATTTGAAAAGAATTTTGAACAAAGAAGGTGATAATTCATTACGGAAATCCTAGAAGATGACACAAAATAAAACAGAAGGTTTCTGTTCTATCTTGATGTGTCTACAACCTGCCTTCTACATATACATTGTAATTTGAGGTACTCTGGGAATTTGGTGTGTCTGCAATCAGTCTGGAAAGCACAAGACTATACACATGTAGGTGTCTATACTTCTACAAATATTTGGAGAAACTTTGCCCCTAGGAAGCTGCAGTATGTGACTTGCCATTCTGAGAAAAAATAGACGCTTTAAAGGCGAAGAATCAGTTGAAGAGAATTCCATTAAATGTAGGACACAGAGTAAAGAAAGTCAAGACTTGAATACAAAATAATTCTCACTTTGGAAGGCTGGAAATATTATCTTCAGAGTGTTCATTGCTTCTTAATATCTCTTTCTTTTGTGGAGGCTGACCTCAGCCTTCATCACTGGGCTGAGGAGGAAGTGCAGGAAGGCAAAAGGAGAGAGATACCCAACAGAATAGATTACAAACTGTAATAAGACAAAGAAATGCCAGGAAGTTGTCAACCAGCATTTCTATCACAGAGAAAAAAATTAGGTCCAGAGAGACACTCAGCAGTGCAGCATCATGAAGACATGCCCCAGCAGTAGGAAACTCATTCAAAATGAGACTGGGTATTTTTAATGCAACACTACACATCACAGAATACACATGTGCTAGATGAAGAGCTTGCAAACAGCCCAGCCCTCTCATGGCTGCCTTAATTATCATTACTGGAATTGCATTCTGCTTATTGTTATTGTCCACATTTTTGAAGATTTTAGAGAAATATTTAACTGAAGCCAGAATCTAGAGACTAATTCAGTGCCTTTGATGTGGAAAAAATTCCTTCAAGTACCTCACTTTAAGTACCCTGACCTTCGATCTTTACCTTTGTAAGAACTCATGATTCACCATATCTAGTATGTTTTGATTACTCCCTTTCGGAGGCTTTTAAAATAATTTGGATGATTCCATTCTTGCTGTGGTCAGGGAAAAATAGTGTTAAAATAGTGCTGCAGTATCACTGTGGCTGTATATACAGCACAGTACCAAATTAATTCACAGCATCTATATTTGATCACCCAAGGAGAGAGATATATGAAAAAAATCAAAACCATCTAAAAACAATTTCTGAAGCAATTTCTTCTGCAGAGATTGTCATGTAAGAGACAATGAATTTGATAAACATCAACACATTATCATTGGACCATTCGGTATATGAGTATGAATAAAGCTTTAAATTAGAGGTGTACCAGAAGACAACACTGGAAGTCTGTGCACAGAATATGAGAGATGACTGACATAGATATTAGACAGGAACAAGTGTGCTAGATTCTGCAACATCAACTATTTCTATGAAGCCACTGGTGCAAGACAAGAAAAAGTGCACCTCAAAATCACATCATGACAGTTTGGTCCTTCTATGAAAGAACTAATAGAACAACACATTTTTTTAATCTAAATATTTTTTTTTCCTAAACAGCAAAATCAATGCATTAAAAATTCTGAACTGTCAAAAAGTACTGTATTGTGTAAAACAATAAATGGCATCATTATTATTTGCATGATATTTGGTAATAAACTGATAGATACAAAGAATCTGTGCATTCATGTGGTACATTAATTTGCTAGATGAGGAAGCTTCAGCACAAAAACTTAGGTTTCCAAAAATAGAAGAGGAAATTAGAGACTAAGCTTAAATTTAATTGATGATGAATAAGAACAAGTTTAAACAGATATTAATGAGGAGTTTAGACAAAGTCCAAAGGAAAAAAGAAATACCCACAGAATACTCACTTGAACACTTAGGTTTTTCAAAAGCCATTGCTGCCTCTATGTGCATTTATTATGTCAGTAACTAAAACTGCACTACTGGATATATTAAAGACATAAGATAATTTTGGCACTATGCATAAGGAGAGCAGCCTAAATAGTTTCAAAGCACAGAAAAAGAAGGGAAACAAACAACAGAGAACATGATTCTAGCCCACTGATGACAGCACCTCTGCTGTAAAAGGGAAAATGTGTTTCTTCAGGGAGTGCTGACACATATTTTACTTACCAGTCAGTGGATAAAGTGCAATATATGTAAGAAAGTACTGGATCAGAGCACTGGAATCTAGAACTTTTGTTGGGTGAATGACCTGAAAAAGTATCACTAAGGTCACAAAGTTTGTTCAGTTTCACTTAATAGTACAGCTTTAGCAGCAAAATAAGACCACCTTTGTTTCAAGATTTGATTTTAGTTAGGTGACAGGTGCTACTGGAGAAGAAGGAAGGTGAGGGATTTCTATGGCAAGGAATACATGCTTTCTAATTTTCTTGGACAAACAGGACAATGACTGAATTATTATATAATAAAGTGGGTAGAAAAAATAACCATCATAACCAGCTTTTTTTTCTTCACATGCTAAGCCCTCACCCTGGTGGTCTGATTCAACACCCTCATTAAAGACATACCTGAGTGATAGTGGGTTAAATTATATGTTTAAATAAAGATTGGAAATACACTAAACATGATAGTTATATTTTAAAACACAGGTTAAAATCAAATCAAGTGAACAAACTGGCAACTGAACAAGCAGCTCAGAATACACGTGAACAGAAATTCTGAACTCAAATGGGAACAGTATAATACCAACTCTTCTTTACCGGCCACCTGAAAAAGACAGCAATTTTTACTGCAGGGGGTTCAAGGAGATTGCAATAACAAAGAAGAAACCTTAATTATCATATTTAGACTGAGCAAATATTATAATAAACACAACCAGAAGGCCAGATGATTAGACCTTTTTTTTTAGGGAGAACTTAGATTAAAGAGAGCAGATGAAACCCTAGATTTAATCTTCAGAGACATACAATGTCCAGCTCAACATCTTGAAGAGGTGCTGTGAAAATGGTCATAATGGAGACTCAACATGACTTTCATGAAATCAGCCTTACAGACCTACTAGAACAAGGATCATTAATTTCACACAGTCTACCAGGATTTCTAAAAAGCCTTCATAAGTTGTTCACCAAAGGTTTTGAAGGGAACTAAATAACCCTCTGATAAAAGAGATGTCACTGAACAGATAAATAGGTTAGGAGGTAGGGAAGCAAAGTTCAGGAGTGGAGAAGAGCCACTGGGCAATTTTCACTTGGGTTTGTTCTGCTTAACACTTGGAAAACAGGATGAGGAATGAAGTGACAGAGTTTTCTACAAAAACTGGTTTTTTTTTCAGAATAGAAAGGAAGAAAACAAGTGTGAACAACTCAAGGTGAGAAACTTACAAAGTGAATGACTTGACAATAAAACCTCAAGTAAAAGTCATCATATCTGCAGAAACGTCCATGTGGGAAAAAAGAAGCATTAATTTCCTGTAGAAGAAGACAACTCTGAGACCATCTTGGAAATATGATTTTATGATTACAATATAGTGCTCTATGAAAAATACCAACTTATGTTCAGGATTGATCAAAAACTGAATCAAATGCTAGGAATTACTTCGAAAGCAGAGGATAAAAACAGAATATAATTATACCTTATAACAAAACTCTGCTTCACTTACTCCTAGAATACTTGGTCCCATCTCAAAAATTGTGCAATAGAACTAGAAGACGTTAAGAGAGGTTCAGGGAAATAAGGTTGATCAAAGGTATGGGATATTTTCTCATCAGGAATGGCTAAGTGGGCTGTACTTTTCCACCTAGAAAAGAGATGACAGAGGCAGATAATAGTTAATTATCTCTATATCATCTAAAAGTAGAACTTACTATATTAAGCCAGTAAGATCCAAATCGAAGAGAAATAGAAGGAGGTAATTCAACATGTAAATGAGCCAGGGTGCCAGACTTTTTGAGCATCAACAGTCTATTTGGGTTTAGGAAGTGTGGATCAGCTAATGAATATAGTGAGTTACTTTAAGAACCCCTAACTCGAAATGTGGATGTAGATTTAACAACATATGTGCGTGTCCATAAGAAGTATTTGCATATATAGGCCATATATGTTGCAAAAAAGGGTTTAGAGGAAGCAAATGGAAGTGGGAAGCCTAGACACATGTTTTGGAATGAGCCACAATTCCTTGCAAAAAACCTCACATGCTTAGAAGAAACAAGGTATAGATAGCTGCTAAAAGACTGAGAACTGATTCATGTTGTGTTAAGATTTCCTCAGGAAAGCATTTCCATTCTTTCTTTTGTTGTATTAATTTCAAAAGTTGCACACATGTACAACACTTCAGATGGCCCAGAAAACTTCTCAATCAGTGTCAGCCCACATACTACTCTAAATTTTGAACAAATAACGGAACTCTACCTCTTCATGTTCAGCCTTCTTTAAAATTCTTTCTGCTCTCATTCTATCAGACCAAAAAATGAATTAGTTGCTTTTCTGAGGAAGTCAGCTATTATGCTCTTTAAAAAAAAAAAAATTAAAGATTAATCAACAGGGAAGGGACAACATCCAGTTCTAAAGAATTAGTGATGGGATTGGGGGTTTGTCATCTTTGACCAAGTACTCTTCCACTTACTCTGTACTTGTAGGACGCCTACAGGAAAGCTGGAGAGGGACTTATTATGTAGTGATAGGACAAATGGGAACAGTTTCCAATTAAAAGAGGGTAGATTTAGATTAGATATTAGGAAGAATATTTTCCCTGTACTAGCTGTACTATTGAAGGACTTAAATAAAAAAATAACAAGGAACAATAAAAGATGAAAAGTTATTTAACTAATATTAGGGACTCAGAAAGGGAATGTTCTCATATTGCAACATACGTGAGCTAATTTTTTCTTTCCACTCCGTCCTTTCAAAAGGTGCTAACACCTTGAGACATAGCCTTAAAATTGTGCAGGTTTTTTTTAAGTCTTTAAATAAGTAAGCAAAATAATTACCTTAAATAACATCTTGCCTACAGATTATTGAGCCGTTCAAATCAGGTTTAGAAGCAACAGATTGTGGAGGATTGTGGCCAAGCCAAATCCAATTATGTGGCTACTTGGCTTAAAAATCTGAACTGTTAAATCATTAGAATCATAGAATCATAAAATCATTATGGTTGGAAGGGACCTCCAGGGTCATCAAGTCCAACCTTTATCCCATCATATTCCTAACCATTGGGCCATGGCCTCAAGTGCCTCATCAACCCGTTTTTTGAACACCCCCAGGGAGGGTGACTCCACCACCTCCCTGGGCAGCCCATTCCAGTGCCCAACCACCCTCTCAGTAAAGAACTTCTTCCTAATCTCCAACCTAAACTTCCCCTGATGGAACTTGATAGCTGTTGCCCTGCTTCCCCACCAGGTGTAAATCCCTTCTCTATTCCCTAATATTCTCCTCCTTTTCCCCTAATGACTGATGAGCCAGCCCAAGCTCCCTTAGCCTGGGAGAAGCCCACTGTTGCCAACACCCATGCTCTGTAGCCACCAAAACCACCACTGCCCTCCCGAGCTCCGTGCCCCAGCTGCAGGCTCGCTGTCATTCAGCAGCTGCCACTTGGCACAGCAGGTCTAGATGACTCAGGCTGGCAGGAGCCTTTGGAGATGTCTTCCCCTGATTTGTATCTGCAAGTGATTCTTTGTGTTCAGGCCGTATTGTTGGTGTGCCAGCCACGCTGGGGAAATCTGGAGTTAATAAACTCCACTCAGATCACAGCAGCTCTTTCCAGGGCACTGGCAATGCTCTCTCCTGCCCTGTCAGCCAGCGTGGCTGCTGCTGCATCTCACACCACCGGGAAAAACCCTGACTGCAGACATGGACAGCCCAGGGAAAGCCCAGGGCTACCAGCCTGCCTCCTTCCTGCTCCACCTCCTTTTACTGAGGAGTTCAGAGCCCTGCAGCCCTACCCCTAACCATGAGAAAAGCCTCCTGGCACCTGCCAGTGAGAAAAGAGGGAATTAGAAAAGAGGAAAAAAAGTAAAAAAGACAGACAAAGGATGGATGTGACCAGATGTCACAAAACCTTGAATCCAGGGGAACCTGAACAACGGGCAGCACCTTCCTGCAGTGAAGCAGGTCCCTCTGGGAGAGCTGTTCAGCCATGCAGGCTCTGGCCCCTGGGATGAAACCTGTCCTGGAGCACCTTGCTCTCTGTAGGCTTGAATCCATTTCAGGTCTGGCTTTAACCTCCATGCCTCACGTCTGCAGCTGCAAGGTGGAGCAATCCTTCTTCTCCTCACCTTTCCTGTCTCCTTTCTGATTACAGTACTGTGTTGCACAAACTGTCCCTCACACAGTCAGAAATCTCTTCACTGGTTTCCTCTGCATGGTTTGAAAGGAACATTTTCTAAAAGAGAATACTAGTCTTCTCCTGGCCAAAGCCAGGATCAATTATACTTAAATGCCTTCCAACACATGCTTGTTTAATTACACTTAAACCTTGATGATAGAAATCTCACTATACTTCAGAAACTTTGTACAATTTGTATGGAGAAGAAGAAGAAGGAGAGGGGGAGGGAGAAGGAGAAGGAGAAGGAGAAGGAGAAGGAGAAGGAGAAGGAGAAGGAGAAGGAGAAGGAGAAGACATTTTATATATTAATGCCCAGAGAAATCAACAAATCATTTGTCAATATGTATTTATAAGCAGCAGCAATTTTTTTCAATTGGGAAATGAAAGAAAACCTACTTCTAGAAAATTCAGGTAATATTATGTTTTATATGAGAAAGGAAGGAAAACATAGCAAGAACTTACAAATAGTAATTAGATTACAATCTGTACAAGAGGAGAAGGTTACTCTGGTCGTATTTAGCAGGAGCAACAGCTCATTTCAGTATGCACTGAACATGCAAGCACAAACACACATTTTCTATAGAATGTCATTCATGTTTACAGTCAGGAAATGTACCTATATTACTATTTGAAAGACCTGAATAATAATCTGCATAAAAGAACTCAACAAATTTAACATTTTGTTTGTAATTCAAGTCTCTTTGAAAAACCATATTTAACACATCATATCCCCTCTATGAAGTATGGTTGAAGGTCATCTCCACCAGCAAGCCCTGCTGTAATCCTTAACTTTAAATGTTTGTAAGAGTACTTTTCTCCACTTTATCTAAAATCTTTCATTGTTCTCTGAAATTATTTTACTTTTCTATGACACAAACTCTTTCAAACCCGTTACCAGACACTTCTCAGTGTTATGAACCTCAAAGACATTTCATGTTGGGAGGTTATATAATGCTGTTGTCATAATTGAAGGGAGGAATCTATGATGAATGAATGATGTTTCTCTGAATAATGTTTTTCTTACAAAACTGCATGAAACTTTTCAGTCTTAATACAAATATGACTTTTTCAGTTCTTAAAATGTGTCATATCAAGTAAAAAGTTGATTGCAATACTGAAATTACCCTAATACCAAATACACTGAACAGGATATGTCTTTGACTCCAAACTTAATGAAATTCAACAAGGGCAAGTGCAGAGTTTTGCATCTGGGGAAGAACAACCCCATGCACCAGTACAGGCTGGGGGCTGACCTGCTGGAGAGCAGTGTAGGAGAAAGGGACCCGGGGGTTCCTGGTGGACAGGAGGATGACCATGAGCCAGCAATGTGCCCTGGTGGCCAAGAAGGCCAATGGCATCCTGGGGTGCATTAGAAAGGGGGTGGTCAGTAGGTCAAGAGAGGTTCTCCTCCTCTCCTTAGTGAGGCCACACCTGGAGTCCTGTGTCCAGTTCTGGGCCCCTCAGTTCAAGAAGGACATGGAACTGCTTGAGAGAGTCCAGCGCAGAGCCACTAAGATGATGAAGGGAATGGAACATCTCCCTTATGAGGAGAGGCTGAGGGAGCTGGGGCTCTTTAGCTTGGAGAAAAGGAGACTGAGGGGGGACCT
>VZRW01004663.1:59293-69293 GCA_013398125.1 Aegotheles bennettii | reverse complement strand
GCCTCCACTTCCTTGCTTCTCAAAGGGGCTCTCCCGACCAACGGCCCCCGCGCTCCCAGCCAATCAGCGCCGTCCGCTTCGCCCCGCCCCCGCGCTGGGCGGGGGAGGGAACGCAGCCGTTTTGTTTGCGCTCCCCCCGCCCCTCGCCCCCCGTCGGGTCTCATTAATATTAAGCAGGTCCCGCCCAATCAGGCGGTGCAGCGGCGGCAGCGCTTTGGTGACGTTCACCGCCCCGCCTCGCAGTCGGGCTTAATCTGCATATTCNCCGCGCCGCGCAGCGCTGAGGGAGCCCCGCGGGGCCCTGGCCCTGCCTGCCCCGAGCGCCCGGTGCTGGAACGCGAGCGGGGTCTGTGCGTGAGCGCCGGTGCGGGGAGGGAGCCGGAGGAGCCGGCTCCGGGCGGGCTGGGCCGGGCTGGGCCGGGCTGGGGAGGCTCGGAGCGCTAGAGCTAAGGGAAATGCGTCTTAGGAACCGGAGGGCTCGCTACTTGGGGGAATGCGGNTCATGAACGGCTCCTTCTCAAACGGAATCGGTGCAGAAAGAAATGAGGGGTGTTCTAGCGAGGTGCGAGACAGCAAAGCGTGTTCATTCCGTTCATTTGCTTGTAAACAAACCAAGGTAGATGCCACAACACAGACATTTTTATTTTGTTTTAAAGAATCGTGAAATTAAAAATATTTAGAGTGCATTTTAGGACAAAGGCAGCTGTTTCAGCAGGTCGGGTGTAGTTTGTCCCCTTCTAATGACAATATTTCTAGCGACCATATGCCACAACGAGTGCAACATAAGCATAAATAAATCACCCCTTAATACAGAGAAAAAACCCAACCAGTGAGGAACAAGTGGAAGTCTGCTGTTTTAATCTGTGTGTGTGGTAGTTGTAATCAATAGAAGAGTCATAAAGAAAGCAAACTGATTACAACGAACCTGAGGATATTGCCACTTTCTCTCCAATAGCTCTTTCAGACCATGTGTTTTGGAAAGACATAAGGAACTGGCAATAAGGCTTCAAAAATGACTGGTGGATGCATTTGGATGCAATTTGGAGCCTTGTAATGATGACAAAAATACCAGAAGAACAGCTGTTCGTGTCTCTTCCCAGCAGCACAGGAACTGTTTCTCCGTTCCCTCACTGTACACAAGGCTCTTCGGAGGCCAATGCCAAAAGTTTGCTGGGGGGTTTTGTAGCAGTGACCTTGAAGAAGGAAATAAAACATCTCTTTTGTTTCTGCTCAGTGCCGTTAAGAGAGCAAGGGCAGACAAAGCAGTAGATCTTCAGACAAACACAGATGTGACAATGCTCATGTCTTTTCTAGTATAATATTACTCTTGGATGTTAACCCTATGTTTATGGGATGAAACTGCTGAGGGCTGCCCCAAACCAAAAGGCAAACAAGCCACACTCCCACTCTGAAGTGTCTTTGCTTATGCTTCTAACACAGAGTTGTCTCAAGAAGTTGACTTATTTTTCAGTCTTCAGTGATAATTCCTGAGTTAGAGGTTTATCATTGCGAGTCTCATTGAACTTGCTCATTTAAAACACCCTCCAGGATCACCTAAATGTGCTGACCCACGAAACAGTAGTTTCTGAACGCACGTGTGACTAAGATTACACATGGAAACACTGTAGTAGTAAATTAAGTCAAAGTACCATTTTGTAGGAGCAAAATACACAAGGAGAGGGAGATGCCTGATTTGGTCCCCTTGGAATAGTCCGTCTTCTCTCCTGGAGCAAATGCCCCACGCTTCTCTGCTCTGCTGCTTCAGATTCTTGTTTGCTGTAGCAAGTTCAATGGCTGCTGACTCTCAGAGCTTGGAGGGCTGTTCCCCACCTTCTTAATGGCCTGGGTCACAAGTGGCATCCAGCAATGTCACTGCTGCTAGTGTGGGAGACAGAGCACGGGCTGTCGGGCATGCTGAATTCTGTAAAGATGTATGTGACATAACCTGAGCCTTGCTGATGTACAGTGTGCTGCAAAGTGCTGCAAGCCCTTCTCCGAGCTTGACAAAGGCTGTTTCACCTTTGGCACGGACTTTAAAATGGTAGCATGACCCCTAAATCTACATAATTCCTCCTAGCAATCAAACTTACGTGCAACTATATACCTGAATTAATTCAAGAAGAGAAGTGGCTTTTTTTATTTAGTAAAATGTCATTTTTTCCCTCACAAGTGAAATGAGCCCAGAGGGAATCAGTTCTGTGTTTGTCATGCACCAGTCCTTAAGCAATCCACCTGCATGTCCAAAACTTGGGAAACAGGTTATAGTTCCACTTTTAAGATGCTGAGAACATTTTGGGTGAGTTAGCAAAAAAATGAAACAATTCTTTCAGTGCCAGTGCTAGGTTTTTCATGCTAAGTTGGATAAAAATTCGTATTATTTGTGAATTTGCCATTTCGGCATTTTGCCCTTAATGGCTTTTCTTCTTTTACGTATTCTGCTTTTGAAACACTAATAGTTGTAGGATGAGGGGATTTGAGTTCACTAATGTTCTGAAATATAATTGAGAAATTATTTTTAAAAGTAAATAAATTGCATTAATTTTCATGAAACTGTTTCATGGTTAGAAATTCAAGCATATGATTAAGCACTTGTATGAAGCTACACACCAGGTACAGCTGAGCCAGGAATTCTTCTTTAAATTGAACCAGTTTTTAACAAGTTTCTGTTCTTTGTTACAAAGAATCAAATGAGTTCAGACTAAAGTAAAAAATCAGTTGCAGTTCATGTAGCTGCCCCCTGGCCCAAAGGTGGTTCCTGATGGCAGTTGAGAGTAAGATGTAGCTTTTTGAGGAATTCTCAAGCACAGTAGTGTTTTTCTTTGGTATCCTTCTGCAGTTTCCAGTAGAAAATACAAAACAGAAGTATCTGGGAATCCTTACAGATTCACAGGAGTTCAAGTCTTTCATTCAAAAATATGTTTCTGTTTCGTAACTTTTCCCTGAACTCATTTTTTATTTATAGAATTTCTCAAATTACATATTCGTTTTTATTTTATGCTGGCTTGTCTTGAAAAATGGAACACATTCCTGGTACTGCAGAACTACAGTTAAATGAAACTTGCTAGCTAAGGCAAAAGTATCAATACACTCAATCACAGTAAGGTCCCAGTCCCTATTATTGTTGTTTGTTCTTGTATTTTCACTTGCTTATTTAACAATAAATCTTAATACTGTAACTTAAAAAGCAGCATTTACAAAACCATCTAACCTGTTAAATGAGAAATATATAAACATTTGTCAGCTGAAAAACACAGTCCACGTAGGAAGAAATTAGCTGCAAGTCCCCAGAGTTCTCTGTGAAGCATCTGCGTGCTTCTGAGATTCGGTGTGTGTGGGTGAACCTGGGTACCCGGGGGGAACCCATGTGCTGTGCCAGGGGGTGTCTGGCACTTCACGAGAAGGGCGCTGTGTAACGAGATCACACAGCATGCATTTGCAGTGGTGTAATACGTCTTGATATTTATGTGATGATGGCAATTATCTGTGTTATTTGTGACATTTTTTATAGTGCTCTATTTTTTGTAGCTTTTATGAATTTGCTCTGACGTTTTAAGGCTGTGCTTAAATATTGCAGCTATAAACAGTCACTAGTTATTTGCAAAGTGAAGGATTATAGTTTGATGTAAATTGTGGAGCACAGATGTATTGTAAATTCATGAATCATGGCAATTGGAGCAGATGAGAAGCCTTCTGAAAGAGTTATGTGTAAACAAGTCCTGGAACAGGAACGGGCTTGAAGACCAGGGGTGTCCCATACTAATTTCTACGCATTTATTTGTGGTATTGGGGTGTTATCTACCCTGAAGCCTCGACATTCTGAAGGTAGCAGTGCAGGTAGAGTGCTCACACCCGCTGCAAGGTTTGGTTTGCCTGCTCTTAGCTGCCTGCTGTGGGGAGCAGCATCGATAATTTATGAGTGCTGCTTTTTCTAAGGAAAAGGGGACAAAGTATGTGTGTCTCCTATTCTCTGAATTAGGCTGCCTTGTCTCTGGTTATTGCAATGTATAAAAATAGCCTAGTTGTGTGCTTTTAAGACATTTACATTAGACCTCTCCCTTGGTGGGGGTCTGTGCTCTTGTACAGGGTGTTACTGCTGTAGTGCATAGAGACTCCAGCTGAGATCAAAGTCTTCTTTTGCCCAGCATCAGTGTTAGGGAGTGGTACAAACACATCGTCAGAGGCCATGGCTACCCTGAACCTGATAGCCTAAATCAACCAGGCAGAAAAGAGAGGCAAGGAAAAATGTACCACTTCAGTTTTACCAGCGAGGGAAATAGAGACCTGTGGAAGTTGTGGGGAATTGGCTTAGATGGAAATGGGACAAGGCTCAAGGGAGATCAGCCGCAGAGCTGGGAGGGAGACCTGGTCGTCCTGTGCTTTGCAGTGTGCCAAAGGTGGATTTAAGTAAGGGGCTTTGCTACCTCTTGCAAGGTGTGCTGTGAGCCTTATGACAGATAAGCAGCTGCGCTGACTGTCCTACAGTATTGTTACCCATGGCCACCTTTGCAATATTAACATCCAGATCAAGACTAAAATTCATTTCATAACAGGCCAGTGGGTTTCTGGTAGTGGCAATCATTTACAAGCCATCGGTGCCAGATTTGGATCGCGGCTGGCAAGTGGATATATAATATGTCTCCTCTTGCAGTTCCCTGAGTCGGACGGTTTTGTCTCTTATGCTAAGGGTTTTTGGACTTCCCTTAAAGCGACACCCATTTAGACATGCGAGCAGCAGCTTTTCTGGAAGGTGGTACTTTTTATTAGTTACTAAAAATTGCCATTTGAGAGAGCTGGATTTTTTTCACACTTCCTCCTTGTTCTTCTTCCCCTCGCACTAGTGACTTATTTTCTAATTCATCCTTTTCTGTTCCTTCTTTTTATGAACAGATTTCTTTTTGCTGTTTATCCCTACATCTTGCTCTTCTGGCCTCTTTTTTTTTGTCTTCTTCTCTTTCTCACTTTGAGATTATTCATGAAAATAGAATTCTGTCTTGCCACCTACATGGTGCCTGCAGAACATACCCTTCTCTGTAAATGTTTGCTATTTAATTTGTATTTTATTGTTTATAACTTTGAATAAGTCCATCCTGACTTCTCATTCTATTACCGAAGGATCTAGTACTGTTTGCAATTTTTTAAAGCTGAAGTTATTTATTTAACAGATTATCAAGAATTAATGTCAGTATTTGCGAAAAATTATTCAAAGATTATTGCTTTAAGCATGGATGTTAAAATCAGTCTTTAGTTTGTATCTTATTTATTTCTGAAGCTTTTGTTGCTGTAGTATATGAAGGTCAGTAACTGGGATTGACAGATGCCTTTCTCGGTGATAGTCTGTGTCACACAAACAGGGGGTTGTGGGGCATGGAAGAACTGTTTTCTCGCAGTTTTGCAATCTCTTTTATCATGACATAGTGGCAGGACGATACCAGCAAGTTCTGAGGACTCTCAGCTAAGAACGTAACATCTCTCTGGGCTCTGTTACTGTTTGTGTAATGCTAATCATATGCAGGTATACACTAAGACAGTCTTCAGTCTGAAGAGTTTTTAGTTTGGAAGATGGATACAAAAGAAGGGCACAAAATACAAGTGAAAAGGTCAGGGTGATTGTTGGCACACTTCTTTTTGCTTTTATTTTTGTTACAGGCATATGATCATCAGCTTCTTCTGACAATCCTGTTCTTAAGAAAATGGGAAGTAAGGGGATAGTGACTTAATATGTAGGGAAATGTGCTCCCAGAGAAAGGTGTATAGAGGGTGCAAAGGTAACTGGGAGAAGGTGGAAAGATTGGAGTAATTGGTTTGGAACAGGATGAGTACATGTGATAAATTTTTTTTGCTGACATAGCTGTTTTACAGCAGCTTGTTTTATCTAATACTCGATGGTAACATAGCTTTTTTTGCTTTATACATGTTCCGTACCCATAGATGTACTGTGGATCATCTACTGAATAACTCTAGTTTATGTCTGCCTTGTGTAGCTTTGGGACATTTAGGAAGGTCTTGAAACGCTCAGTTTGTTCTGTAATTAAATTATTTTCTAGATGCATTTGTATTTTCTTCTTTTACATTAATAAGAAGCTAAAATATATCTTTACTTTCCCTTTCAGTGATTACAGCAGAAGTAGCTTTCTTACTTTTGGATTGCTAATAAGTTGGGAAAATATATATTTATCTATTATTTATCCTTAAAGTGAAAAAGTGACCCAATTTAAAAGACTTCCTTTGGGCAAATGCAGTAGGGACTTATACAGCAGAGGGTAGTAACTACTTCTGCCAGTACAAGAACTTTGGAGGTCTTGGATGCTGATTCTGGAGTCAGACTACCATCCTTACATCTGGAGGTAGGAATGCTGTAGAGTCTAACACCACCCTCTGCTTTACATGTAGCTGTGTGGTTGCTTGCAGGAAGCAGTCACAAAGAGGTGCCACAAGAGCCTTTCTGTTGACTTAAAAGGGAATTGGATTGGTTCCATGACCCTCTCTGAGCTCGTGTTTTAACTGAGCAAATAATGGCAAGCAGTCTATAATACATTAATATGAATGTGTGAGTGCACTTTGTTTGTGAGTGACATACTTATCTTGCTCCCTGACAACAGAAGTGCCGGGGTCATTCTTTCATAAAGTTGAGTTTTCACTTAAGTGCTCAGATGTTTGCCAAAATTATGTCTTGGATTGCAGATTTCAGTGGAAACCTCATGGTTCCTGTTGAGATGCATGTTAACACAAGTCTGTGGGTATCATAATTTGTAATTAATGTAACTCATTTGACACAGGTAATGAAACCACAGCATGAAGTTTTTAATGGTAATTTTAATTGTAATCACAGTTCTAACTACCTGCAGGTGAGAAATCACAAGACGAAGAAATTCCTTGATTAACTTCAAATTATGACTAAGTGGAAATTGTATCTGCAAGTGAAATACAGATATGTCAGTATTTGATCCGTTTTTAGGGAAGGGGTCAAAACAGGTCGGTCTTTCAAATTTGGTGGAAGGAAAATGATTAAAGCCTAGATATTTCCATTAATGTTACCTGTGCCACAGCAAGAAGTATAAGGAAAATTGGTCTCTGTTTTTCCCAGAGTGGGTTGTTGCTAACCAATACTTCTATAGCAGCATTTCCACTTGTCTGCAGTAACAACAACAGCAAAAATACATTGCATCATGTTGAAATTCTCACTTCTGAAAATTTGAGGAAATTATTTGATGTATTGTAGGAATTAAAGGATAGATAACTTGTCTGGACAATGAGTTACGCTAACTGCTCAGGTCAGGTGGAGTGGCAACTCAAAGTCTAAGACGCTTACTGTACCTTGGAATGTGTCCCACGATTTTTGGCAGATATAAATTCCAAGACTTGAGCCAGAAGTGTGAATTTCCATTAAACAATCTTCTGCAGACCTGGGAATTACATAACTCTTATCTGCCTACCTAAAACTTTAGGTTAGTTATATGGGAAAATAATACAGCTCTGGGGACACTGCATCTGTAGAGTTACGTTAAATAACATTAAAGATGTCTCTACACACCAGTGAATCACACCCTGATAATTGACTCTTCCAGGTTACTGAATTTTAAATCACTTCAGTGGCTGTTGCTGCGGGTTTAATAAGTGAGGTCCAAGGTTTTAGAAGAAGTTTTAGTGTTTGCCCTAGAGTAACACTAGCTTTCTTTTATTGCCTGTCCTTAAGGCAGAGCTCAGGTGTCTCTGCATATTGCATATTGTTTATCTATACAATGCTGGAGACATGGAGAACCCTGTAGCTTTGCTGGTGTCAAATTGGTTAAATTATTTCCTTCTGCATTTGATCTCTGTGGTATTTCCATGCTGCATACTGCAGTGCAGTAGAGAGACACTTGGGTGAGCTGCATAGGAGCTAACGCAGATACTGAAAGCCGTACACCACCACCAAAAATGCAGCAGTGATTTACTCCTTTGAGCAGCAATGCAGTTCTGTGTGTGAGGAGCTAGGAACTACCACAGTTAAATTGTTTCCAGGGTATGTGTTAGCTTGTTTACAGCTAGCTGGGTATCTATCATAGCACAGTTCACAATGTGAATGAAACTTCAAATTTAAAATTCATTATTTGGTCTAAAGTGAGAATGTTAATTTTTGGCTTTTAAGAGCAGTAGACATGTGTGAGTGACCTACAATATAGGCTCTGGCTTTTCAGAATACTAGGATAATTCTTCTTGGCTATGCCAGATATATTAATTATGGAATACTATATTAATACCCAGGGAAACTGGGCCATTGTATCAGTGCAAAAACATCATGACATTGCTAAAACTTTGAGGCATCCTGGAAGATGCCTTTTAAATATTACCTACTTCAAATAAAGATACAGTGTAGATTTCTGCCACTGTTGATGCAGCTGGAAAAATTGTTAATTACTTCCTTGGGGCTTGAATACCACTCACAGATTTTAAAGATCAAGAAAAACCAGCACAGGAGAAATTTAAATTAAATGGAAGGTCTGACTGTCCTTCCCTTTTTCCTTCCCTTTTTCCTTCCCTTTTTCCTTCCCTTTTTCCTTCCCTTTTTCCTTCCCTTTTTCCTTCCCTGGAACCTTCTCTTATTTATTAATTTAATGCTATGTCCTTGAGGTTTTGCAAGATAGAGGTTCTGAGTAGTATTGCAAGGAAACAAAGTTTTCCAGTCCTGTGCACCCTGTGTCAGAATGAATTCTAGATTATTCTGTTGGAAAAAATGTGAAATTATGTTTGCATAGCCTGGGAAGTGGGATATGCAAGTTCAAGTGTTCAGGTCCTTGTCCTGTGTGTTGTATTGCTTAGGAGGGTATTTCTAATACATCAGATGAGTGCCTGGACTTTCAGATTATTTATTTATTATTTATTACTGTGGGGTGGGCCAGTCCCCCTCATTCCCCTGAAATTTTATCCTGAAACTGGAGGTCACTGAGATTTGGATTTGATAAATTGGTATACTTTCACAAAGATTTCTGGCAAAAGAATCCAGTGAACTTTAGACTTGGTATGAAAGATTTTAGGGTTTAGAAAATTAATTTTACTTGTAATAAATTATAATTTCTGAGAGCCATCATTTCATTGAAGTGGTATCAAATAATATATTCCATAACAATAATTGAAGGAGATAGTAAAGGCAACTAGGACCTCATTGGAAATGACTATCCAGTTGTTGGACTTTCAGTTTATTAATTGTAAGATTCCATTAAAATATAAAGATGTTGAGACAGAAGATTTAAGAACATGTGCAGGATAGCTGTATTTTAGCATTAGGCTGGTATAGGCCTTTCAAAGGATGGAATGTAGTGCTATATATGGAGCCCTGAAGAGTCTATGGCTGGATTTTCAAGAGTGCTCAGGGTTACTCCGATTCTCTACTCATGTTATTTCCCAATCATGAGCCTATTTGAAAATCTGAAGCTTCTGTTGAAAATACTTAATGTGGTGGAGAGAGGAGGGAGGAGAATGACTATTGTGCTGCCTAGTCAAAATGACAAACAGCATATAACACGCGGCAGTTTTTATGTGTTCTTTGGCAAGAACAACTCATTCTCATCTGAAAAAAGCTTATTCTGAACAAAAAGGCAAGATACATTAGGGGCACAGAAGTTTTCACTGTATTGCATGATGAATTGTAAATACGCCAAATTGACAGCATGAGGAGTCCTCAAAGTAACTCTCTGTGCATTGGGATGAAAATTCAGCCCAAAGGGTTTTAGTTTCTGCCAGCTCTGCAGTAGTGCATTTACTATGGACTTGTATTAACAATACCAAGCATGACTGCCTAGTGCAATAAATAGTAAATAGAAACTTGGTGTCCTGTATGATTTTGCTTTTCACTTTGCACGTGATTGAGTGCACCCTCAGTAAGTCTGCAGATGACACCAAGTTAGGTGGGAGTGTTGACCAGCTTCAGATTAGGAAGGCTTTAGAGAAGGCTCTGGACAGGCTGGATCCACAGGCTGAGGCCAACTGTATGAGGTTCAACAAGGCTTATTGTCAGGTCCTG
>VZRW01004663.1:1505-59023 GCA_013398125.1 Aegotheles bennettii | reverse complement strand
AGAAAATGGCCTCAAGTTGTGCGAGGGGAGGTTTAGATAGAATACTGGGAAAAATTTCTTCACTGAAAGGGTTGTCAAGCACTGGAACAGGCTGTCGAGGGAAGTGATTAAGTCACCATCCCTGGAGGTATTTAAAAGACATGTAGGCGTGGTGATTAGGGACATGGTTTAGTGGTGGACTTGGCAGTGTGCTAGGTTAACAGTTGGACTTGATGCTCTTAAATGTCCTTTCCAATGTAAATAATAACAAAAAGAGCGTTCCCTGGGAAGCAGCATGGTTTGCAAGCACACATAGGTTCAGCCATGCCAGAGAGCAGTCTCTGATCACCCCTGTGGTCACCGCTGTAGCAGTCCGGAGAAGCACGCGGTGTGCTCCCAGTTTGCCACAAATAAAGATAAGAACATGTGCACTGGTAGCAGTACAATGCTATCCCAGCATGGTAAACACTTTTGAAGGGTCACATAGAGGAAGCTATTGCTGTCTTATGCATTTCTATCTTGCTTGTGCCAGTGGCTTTCCATAGTTCCTGGGCTGAACTCCTCATCCTGTTCCAGTTTTGGCTAAGTCCTCAAAGAGCAAGAAAATGGAGTCCTGTGAATCTGACAGGATGAGGCTGGGTGACATTCAGTGTATGATCCTGCAGGCTGAAACGGCTCACCTGGTAACCGTGTGTCCTACAGTAAGCACAAACTCACGGGTTGTGCATTGAAACATTAGAGCTGTGAAAGATGTGCCAATAACAGTCATCACATGCTACAACAATTAGGCATTTTGTGCAGTGGGCAATTAGTGTTCAATAAAGAAACCAGAAGGTACAGAGTCATGTGTATTTATCTGAGAGGAGTAGAAAAATATCTGCTGGTGTGTGCCTGCTGAGTAGACCCAAAGGGGGATCTTACTTTCACTCTTTTTTTTTAATGGCTCAATAGCTAAGATGATACTTTCTGCCTTACTCAAATGCATTTGGGAATATGTTCCTGCAGTGCCAGAAGTGGTTTAATTACATCTGATATGGTTAGAAGGAGTCTCCAGCTTTGCCTGGAAGAGCTTTCTCAGAGAGAACGTGTGCTTGCTTATTATTCCTGCTGTTGCCTCCTTTTCCTGGCATCCCCCTGGTGATTTGTGGTGTCTCAGGAGCTCAGTGTGGCAGGTCCCTCAGCGGTCTGGGTACACTTGACGTGGTGTTGTAGTGCACTGCCCATCCTGTGTCTCCCCCTCACTGCTGTGCTTTGTGTGGAGCTCTGGGAGCTGTTGCAAAGGCCTGTTACCCTGTGTTACAGGCACATGCAGCAGAAGTGGGGCTTTTCCAGGGTAAAAAATCAGTAGTGAGATCAAGGAAGGAATTATATTTGCTTTACCTTCCACTTCCATCCTTATAGCCTCTAAAACAGATTATATTTTTTATTTATTCTGTTTTTCTATTTCTCTGTAAGGAATCAGAATTAACATAGTAAGAACTATGCATCTATAGACAAGAAAAAAATTAACCCAGTAAACTTTCTTCACAATGTGTTTGGGTTGTAAGGGATCTTCTGCAAATACATTGAAGAAGCGATCCTAGGATCAGTACAACTTCTGAAGACAGAATTCCTATAGCTGTTGTTCATAATGTTTCCCGATGTGGATTCTCATTAATAATAATATTGACCTGAGCCCGAAACCTTTCTCTCCACAGAGAGGCTATTTAGAGTCTTTGCCTCTACCTAGCCACCACCTTAATCATGAAATCGGTTGGACTTAGAAAGATTTATGCCTCTTTAATTTTAGTTGAAATTAATCGGCTGAAAGAAAAAGAATAATAGACATTATGAATGTGTAAGCCTTTGTTCCTTAAGAAACCAGGCAAATCCCCTCGTTAGACAGATACTGAATTGTCAGTGGAGGAATTTAAAATTTGAGTGCTCTGGTCAACTTTTATTACAGAATCCCTGTGAATAAGAATTCTTCTTGAAACCTCCAGAGATACACTTGTTCACTGCTTTCTGTCTTGTACCCTTATGCAAAATGTAGCATTAACATACATGTTTCATGTGAGAGAGAAGAAAACTTAAATGTTTCTCTGACAAAGACATGAATGTTTTGAATTTAATTTTACTTGCATAGTATGATTTGCTTCCTCTTCTAGAAAATCAGCAACCAGTCTGATAATCACACGTTTCTATCCACATTTTCCTTACATTTTAATTGAAAATACTTCATAGAAGGGAGCTAGAAGGCTTAGAAGTGTGTCTACTGACAAGTCTGTATGTAGCACTTCAGTCCCCAGTGAAGATTGCTCTTGCTATAATTGTCGCTAACAGGCATTCTAGCAAGTGAACTGGAATAATTAAAATGGCAACTTCAGCTACATATTAAAAAAATATGAGAAGGATGGTGGAAAGCCCTTTTCTGTAATGGTTTGCTACTGATATCACAGCACCTGAACAGCTCTTTGTTCAATAAACCCCTTTAAATATTACTCTCCCAGCCTTTGCTTTACAACAGGTTAAACACGAGCTTAAGACAGCCCCTTAGCAAATAGATTTGTATGTTTTACTGTGCTTTTTATATCCGGAAAGAATGTTGATAAACTTCTCTGTACTGTTTGTCAACACAATCTTTCTTTAGCGGTTAATCTGATCTGGTTCAGCTGTGATTTGTTCAGTTACATAAAACCAAAGATGGTTTATCTCTAGACTTTTAAAAAGATAACACTGGAGCAAATTAAATTATGCTTGTTTTCTTTGTTGAAAAATGGAAAACAAGAAATCCAAGGCCCGTAGTATCTTGAAATACCTCAGGACCTGTTTCTGTCATGCCTGAACAAATCTGCTAGAAAGAGCGTGGCTCTCATCAGTGGTACCTGTCTAAAGCTGTGCTGGTTTCGAAATTAGAGATGGAGGTGGTTTTATGCAGACTTAAAAAATTTTATTATTAAAACATTTGGGATGGGAAACAATTTGCACTTTTTCTGAATACATGGAAAGTGACATTTACAAAAAATTGTCACTTTACAGATTCTGGTTATTCTTTCTATTTTAAAGCTATTTTTGGCAAGTTGTAAACACATAGGAAACAGTACTTCTCACGATGTAATTGACTACTGAAGATTCATTTAAGCTGCTCAGATTGAACCACAGGTTGAAATTCAATGTAGGACTATCATTCATCTTTCCTTTAAAAAACAAAGTAGGGAATAAGAAACAAATAAACCAAACCCAGTGATATCCAATCTTATGTACAACTGAATTATGTTTTAAAAAGGAGAGTTTTTATATTCTTTTCAGTAAGTAAAGAGTCAATAGATTTTTCCTATTTATTTCTACCAATCTTTGTCTTTCTGTGGTTTCATAATATGCCTGAATCTTAGAGAAAAGACAAGAAAAAGACACAGACTTCCCCACAATTCTCATTTCTTGCTGGCAGCACACATTCTTGCATGTCTCATACATGTTGTAGAGCAAAATTTTATGTCTTGAAATGGATCACTATATCAATATACTGCCCAATGCTGAAAGTATCCAACATTTGACTCATACCAGTTAACGAGAATAGTTTTTCAAACTGTATTAAGAAAAGTAGTAGTTTTCCAGATTTTCTCTCCCAGCTTTTAAAATATATATATGTGTCTATCTGTGTAAATATATTTAAATATGAAGAAATAATATCTTGTCCAGTTATTTGCTGAGAGATCAAGCGGGACAGATAATGTATTACTTTTATCAAGTCATCATGCTTCTTAGTAATTAAATGCTTTTTTGTATTTTTCCATTTATATTTCACTACAGAAAGGCAATTCACATAGCTCTTAATAGCTCCACAGAATATATTATAAAGTATTGAGAGAACAATCCAGAGTTATTATTAGACTAAATGATAACTTCATTGGAGGCAGCTTGAGAGAACCAAAGACAACTTGATTGATAATCGTAATCAGTTAGAGGTCGCATCGCTGGGGTATTTTGGTTTTCTTATTTGTTGAAATATTAGTGGCATATACTGTATCTGCAACAAGACTGGGGACAATCCCGAGGTCCAGCCCCCTCTCTGTGTTATATATGCTCGACCTTCTGTAGTTTCCCATAATTTTGAATTTGCAATGTGCTCGTGATTTCCAGTACTGCCCTTGAGAACAAAACATTTTTCAAGTGTGCTGCTTTGCTATGAGATTCTGATTGACGAATTGATTAAAGACTTCTTGGCCTAACATATTAGCTTGATACTTGATTTGAACTTAAAACTTTACACATCAGGTGGACTTGTGTGTTTTCACAATTCTTATCAGGACAGATCATTCTAGTTGCTGAAATCTTTCTTATGTTCAGAAAGACTGCTGCAACCCTGGAAGCAAGGCTTTGTGCGAGTATCAGAAATGGTGTTGAAAGATCACAGGGTACATTTCCATCAACTGTTGGATTTTTCTGAGTGGACAGGTATTATTTTAAATTGTATTTTTGTGACAGAATTTTGATGATCAAAGTAGTGAAATATCTGATATCTTCCTGTTCTGTGGCACAGGAAGAGCCCAGGCTTGTTTTTACTTCCTAATAATGTTTCCTCTAGTGCACTTTCTTAGGTGAAAGGTGCCTCATGATTGTCAGATGTAACAAAAATAGTCACAGAGTAGTCAAGTGTAGTTGGGACTCTGATGATTCATAATGAAGCTGAAAATAAAAATATTCCAATAACAAATATTTGATCTGTTTTAAATTTGACTAATATATTTGAAATACTTAATGCTGATATGCTAAACTAGGTATATAAATTCAAATTGATGAGCACAGTTAATATTTATGAAAATCACAGATGATTAAAATTTATGCAATGTGCATATTTTAGTATGCGACAAAAAGAGGTATGTTGCATAACAATGTTCAGAGTTTTACTTGATGTGACACTTCCAAGTACTTCTAAAGGTAGTGAATGCATCTTATTACTAAACGGGCTATTTTCTTGCCAATTTGAAACACAAAAATGCATGCCAGTATATTTGGGGTTAAATATATGGTCAGAATACAGAAATATGGTATAATGGCACAAGTTAGGTTTTTTCCTAAAATGTGTTAAAAAGTAGTATTTGTTCCCTTTCCTAATATGTCCTATGATGTAAGTTTCTATATATTATTATTCCTTGTTATGCTTTTCCCTCTTCCTGTTTATTTTCTCTCTACAATTATTTTTCCTAGAGAAAGTTGGAAACTGACGCAGTCTGAAATTTGCATGTAGTAGTTCAGCTTCCTTGGCTGAGAATTACACACAGAGATGGAGAAAATCACTTATCATAATGAAAAAAAAGCTGATATGAGGTATATGGGTTTGATGAATGGACTGTTTGGTGGATGAGGAATTGGTTGGATGGTCACATTCAGAGTAGTGCTCAACGGCTCAGTGTCCAGATGGAGATCAGTGACAAGTGGTGCTTCCAACATAGCACCTGAACTGAATAGTGTCTTTGAAAGCAAGTTACCTGCCTCAAAGAAAGGTCAAATGTTTATCTGACATCTGAGGGCTGAAGTGTGGAATGTGATTTCTTAATAGTCTCAATCACCCAGAAATTCTCATGAGGAACAAAGACTTTGTTGGCTGTACAGTAGTTTCAACAGTTTCCTATAATGATATATACTACTAGAATATAAATATAATAATAATAATGTAATGATATCACCTGGTTATTTCTCATATTAATAGAGCTGGAGTGGGGAGAGCTTTCATCAGAGTTTGCTGATTTATTGCTTTAAAATTATTCATGGAGAAAGGCTGATCCTAGAAAAGTTTTATTGAGCAAAATTTCTTTGGGAATTTCTTTGTTTGCTTACCCCCCTAGCTCCTCAGCAGCCTCCATGATACATGACACATCTTGTGTGCTTCTCACTCAGTAAGTCTGTAGCTGCCAGTGCTCCTGGGGCCTTTTGTGTCGCTGATTTTGGCCATCAGGCAGGTGGGCAGGCATAGGATTAGAGATCCCAAGGCTGCCAGGGGCTTTGTTTTCCTTCTGATGTAGAGCAGATGTGAAATTCAGGATGTCAGATTTCAAAATCTGGAGCTGATCAGTGTAATGGAATAATTTTTCTCTGACCAGCTCTGCCATCAGCAGTAGCCTGTTGTGGTGATCCACCACAGCCTCGTGGGGTAGAGCCCCCTCCAATTCTCCAAGGAGCAGAACTCTTGAGTGTAGGACAGGAACATAGGATGGGCTCACAGGTTTCGTTGATGTCTGCTGTACTGAGAAGTCCTCATGTATGAATGTAGGGTTCTTAAGTGGTTTCCTGTATACTTCATCGTGTACTCTAAAGGAATCATTCACTGTGCAATGCCATTCAGATGGCCACCATGTTTGCCTTTGCTGTAAACTCCCAGAAAACTGATTGACTTAGGTAATTAGAGGGACCAGGTCTCACAGGACAGTCATTAATACTGTCCTTGTGAGTAAAGCTTCTGTGTTGGGAGCAGCTGCTATTGCTTCTCAGAAACTGTTTGCTTCACAGCTGCAGAAAACCGTGTTGTAAAGTTTTCCTACCACTTCCTAAGCCAGGAGAGTGGATTCTACGTACCTACCTTTGGCTGCACAGTGCAGCAAAGAAAAGAGATCAGCTCAGTTCTGAAATGGGCAATAATAATCTTCAGGTTGTTTGCTCACAAGATCATCTTTTCAGAGGGAGCTGATAAATTGGGAAAGATGAAATGTGTAAGTTCTACTGAAATTATCTTTGAATACTGTAGACATTACTATCTTTTAGAAAGGAGTAAACACCTCTGTCTCATTAAAAAAAAAAAAAAGGGAAAAAAGTCACCATCCCAACCTTATCATGACTATACTTTTCTAAGATTGTATTAATACCTGGAAGACTCCATCAGAAAAAGTCTCTTTTGTGTAGGCACTGTATATGCACATTGTGAGAACAATTCTCTGTATATAGGAGTTTATCATTAAAATCCCAAGCATCTTTTTATGCCATGTGAAATTAGTGAGAATTCAATCATGAGGTTGAATTCACATTGTTCTGGATCAGGGCCCAAGTATGCAGATCAGACTGTGTGGAATACCTCATCTGCATGGAGTGCTATGAGAAGTAATGATTTAGTTTTCATTATTGGGTACAGAATGTAGGCCAAATGGTGTTTGGTACTTTTGCCAGCCATCAACATCTTAACCAGTCTTGAAATCTGTGTTATCTACTCAGGCAGCAGGATCTGACAAACTAATTTTTTCACTGAAAATGCTGTCCAGAATTGTCAGAATTTGCTACTTGTGTAGAAGGTGTAACTACAGTGAATGAACTCAAACCAAAATGAAAAATCTGCTTTCTTGAGTTCCAGCGAGAGAATACTAGATGGGATTATAAAGAATAGTATGTGTCTGGGGGGGGGGGAGTGACAAAATATTTTGTTTCAGGGTTGTTATTTATCATGAAATGACAAGTCTTCCCTTAGAAACTGTATTCTATAGAAACTGTAAAACCACCTGTAAAAAGGAAAAAAGAGCTTGGCTGTTTCATTTTACTAGCATCTCCTATCAGAGTTGTAATTCTTACTGTGTTTTTCTTCAGTTTTGATTGTTAAAGCAGCTTAAGGGAGAGTAGGTCATCTCTTTCACCTTCACATTTTCGATAAATTGATAGCTTAATTTTACTATTCTTTTATAATCCAATAAATACAACTGCGTTTTTCTCCTATCCTGTCTTAAACACATAGGTAGGCAGTGGGATCTGTTAATAAGTCGCTGCATTAATGAATTACTTCAGATACTCTCTCTTTCTGCAGCAGCATATTTGATGTACGTAGCCGTGCCTGTGTTTACATGCCTACTGCTGGGAGAAGCCTTGCTGAGCACTTGCAGCATTGACCCCATCATTTGGATCAGCGTTTTGTTTATTAAACACTTCACAATAATACTAATATTGTCAAGGCCAGCATTGTTTACTAGATTAGTTAGTGTACCTGTAGTGCTTCATTCTCACATCACAAAGGTATTTCCAAGGCGTGTTAAGACTTGTTAATCTCGTTTTGCAGGTGTCTTGGAAGGTTATATTGTTTCGTGTAAAATAGGTCCAGTATGCTGCCAACTGGACAAAACCATCTTTCATTGATCAGGTGTAAGAGAGGGAGGGAAAGGTGTCATCTTAGACAGGGTTTCTTTTCATCTCAGTGGTTCACAGTCTTTTCTCTGTCAGAATTGCAGAGGTTGGTTCTAGATGACATCTTTTACCAGTGCAGCACTACTGGAATGGAGGAGTCGTTGTAGTCCCTTGAGGTCCAGGTGGAGAACTCTTGTTTTGCAGGGTATGTGTAGGTGCAGTCTCCTTATCTAGACAATACTTTTCCCTAGCTTCTGCTCATTTAATTTACTGTTTGTTGTGGTTGGATGCTTCGTACATCAATGGGTTGGTTTCGTTTGTGCATGTATTTTATTGTTTTAATGACTGAGATTGGTTGAAGTTTGGTACTGAAAAAGAAACCAGACTGACTGTCAGGGCTGGATCTTCCCTGTGGCTGGCAGAGATGCTTTTTCAATAAATGCACGTCTTGAAAGTCATGTCATTTGTCATCTGGATCCATCTGCATTGCAGGTAGTGTATGTCCAGGTCAGGTTTGTTGGGTTTCCTTGCTTCCCAATTTGCACTTCTCATCGATCTGCTTTAAATATAATTTTAGCATAGCTCACATAATACCCAAAGGCTATTGTGTGTTTGTGCTCCATCATTCATGTTTATTAAATTCACTTCTTTTGGGACATAGATTTTCTTTCTTACATCGCATTCAGAGTTTGTGTGTGTTGAGGGAGGGCAAGAAATATCCCAGCCGTACACTCTTCCCTTAGGTGTTATTTCCATTACCTGCAATTTACTGCTGTGTGCTATCTTATTCACCTCTGTGTAATTGCAGAGAATGAATCTGTACAAATATTAGTTCAACTGATCTTTCCAGGGCAGTAGTGGCAGCCCTGTAGTTCAGGTTATTTAAAACATGCATTGTGCTTTAGGGAATAGTTTTGCTTTTCCTCTCATTAGATCTTTTCCTGGCTTCTTAAAATCCTCACTGAAAGCTGTCAGCTTAGTCATTTCAGATCCTAAACTGTAATTTCTTTTTCCTGGTGACTCAAGTTTTGTTCTTGGAAGGGTAACAGCAGTTTTCCGATTGAACTCAAAAGCTGGATCTTGTTAATACAAAGCATATCTGCAGTCTCTGTAGAGCTCCTGTTGTTCCCTTCAGCACTGAGAGCCTGTTGGGCTGTTTGCTCTTGGCCAGTGCCTGGTTATACGTGTGTCCTGTAATACACCCATCTTCCAGTGGATTTTTACTTGGCTCTCATGAATTATTTTTTAAAAAAGCTTATTCTGAGTGAAATATTTAGAAGACTTGATTTCTACAATTTCTATTGGTTTCACATACCCCTGAGGTTGTAACAATTGGAGATCTATTTTGATAAACTGTGCTAATTAAAACAGAACAAAAATACAATTGTGTAGTCATGCTGAGGATTTGGCTGGAGTTTATCTGAACAATTATCTATGTGGAATTAAGAAATAAAACCTGTGAGTGTGTGTTCCTGTTGTTACATTTTCTTTCAGGTAATCTGCTTGTATAATCTGCCATGTAGCTCAGTTGAGACACTGATGTTTCAGTTCTGTGTGACGTCTAGTCACACAGTGATTAGGGTGTGTGTGAAAGTGAGGACACTATTCGTAGAATCTGGAAGGGACTTCTGGAGGCTGGAAGGGACCCCTGGAGTTCTCCAGTCCAATGTCCTGCTCAAAGCATGGCCAGCTGTGAGGCCAGGTGGAGTTGCTCAGGTCTTTATTTATTTAAGTCTAGAAAATGCCAAGGACAGAGACTGCACAACCTTTCTGGACTGCATGGTATTAGAGGGCTGTGATTAGGTGTCTCCAAAGCCATCCCTTTTCTAGGCTGAATAAGAGCAGTTCCCTCAATCTCTCCTCACAGGACAAGTGCTCCAGCTCCCAGACCTCCTTAGTTATCCTCCTTTGGGCTTGTTCAACGTGATCAGCATCTTTCTTGTACCAGGGGACTCAAAACTGGATGCAGTTTTCCACATGGGGATCTCAAAAGTGCAGAGAAAGGAAGAATGTTTGTTCATCATTTCCCTTGATCTAATGACCACGCTTCTGTCAGTTCAGCACAGGATGCTGTTGGCTGCATTTGCTGCCAGGGCATGCTGCTGGCTCATCTCCAGCTCACTGCTCACCAAGAACCCAGGACCTGTTAGGCCAGACAGTCCCCAGCCTGTATCATTGCAGGGAAGTCTTCCTTCCCAGGTGCAGGGCTTGGCATTTGTCCTTGTTAAATTCCATTAGCCTCCTGTTGAGCATTCCTCCAGCCTATCAGGGTTCCTCTGGATGGCAGCTCCACCCCCAAGTATGTTGGCAGGTACCCCCAACTTGTCATCTCTGCAAATGTGACAAGGGTGCAATCAGTTGCCTCTTCCAGGTCATTGATAAAAATGTTCTCTCTTACCTAGGTGCAAATATTTATCATGTGACTGAGGAGGGATGGAAGAGAAAAATATTAACAAATATGTGTTCTGCATTGACTTACTGGAAAATTATAGAGTGCTAAAAAGTTTTTTGTTGTTCTTTTTAAATCCCCCAAACAGAACTTTTGGATGGACATAATGAGTGTCATAGATCTTAATGTACAATGGACATTTGGATAAACTTTACTGAAGCAAATAGGACCAACAATTCACGAAGGTCTTGTTCATCTACTGATTTTTAAGCTAGTTTGCCAGCCAGGATTTGAAAAGAAAATAAAGCATTTGGTTCTGTAATTATTTGTGCAATTATATATTCAGCCTCTGCTTTCAGCCATCTGCCCTGCAGACATTACTTTCAGTGCCACTGGTATCACTGACACAGTGCATCATCCTCTGAATCTTCTTGTGTTTTGTGGCTGACTTGGTGCTGATAATTCTGGTGCAAATATTTGTGTCCATATTCCTGCCTTTTTCCCCCTATCATTTTGCTTTATCTCTTTTAGTCTTTTTAAGGGTCTTCAGAACAGCTGCATGGGCAGGGGAAGCAATGCTGCATTCCTGGACAGGCATGCTTTTATTTACTGTGTGAGAATCACAGTGAAACAATTTTATTCCTCTGAAGCTTCACGTGCAGAAATGCAGTCTTCATTTCTGCAGTGGTTGCAGTGTCTGTACTTGACTGGTCAGTTCAGTGGTAACTGATAGGGGTACCAGTAGTGGTGGGCTGTTGCCCTCTCTGCCGTAAGAGTATGGCATGGGAGAAATCCAAGAGCTGCTGCTGTTGGCAGTAGAAGGGTAAGATAAGATTGAATGTCCTTGGGCTGCTCCTCAATGAAGAAGATGGCCAGACTTCTGCTTGCTTGGGTGGCCCAGGAAAGGAGTTACTCATTTTACCATAAAGATAGTAGCAGCAGGTTTTACTCTAACTCAGGTGACTGAGCTACTGCTTTGGGGTCAGAAAACCTTAATGTTTCCTAGCATGAGGGGAGCCCTCACAGTCTTTCAGAGTGATTTGTTTCGTTTAAAAGTCTTTGATTAGGGTGTGTGTCTGATATAATAATGTTCTCCCAAGAGGCTCATGGTGAACTCAGCTTATGGTGTATGTGCGGGAGCTGATCTTGTTTTATGTGGGGCCTTGCAGGTGTTAGTATAGATTGCTGGCTTCACTGGTTAGGAGTTCATTGAATTTCACTTATTTGAAGAACCTAACTGTGTGCCATTCCCTCTGGAGCGTGACTTCAGCCTGCAGGTCCCTGACCCTATTAATGGACTTTTACAGTAGCATTTCATCAGTGCTACGGAAAGCTTGTTCCTAAAGGTTTAACAGTAACATTATCCTGACCAGTTGGGTTTTATGGAACCACAGAGACTTTATGGAAGTATAGAGATTATAGAGAAGTGTAATTGGGTGAATATGACAGATGGTATCCAGTAAGCCAAGTGCTATCTTTTTGCAGGAATTTTATTTCATATGCCTTTAGAGGCTTTGTCGTGTTCAAATGACACATTACACCCATTCTTGTCCCTTTGAGTCAGCCTTGTCCTAAAAGATCCCATAACCACCTTCTCTTAACACAGCAGCATACCAGCTTTCTTCCCAGCAAGAGTGCATGGAAAAGATCTGAGTGAGCGTGAAGATTAGTCTGGTATGGTTATTCTTTTTTTCTTTCTGTCTGGTTTGATCACCCATTGGTTTTGAATTGCAGTTGACATTAAGGCAGAGGAAACTCAAGATAAAAATAATCTCCTCTAATTTTTCATTGCTTCTGGTTTAGTTTGTAAATGGGAGTGATATTTTCTTATCAAATTCCTCATCTTTCTATAATGCGAACTGGTTGTTTCAGGAATTCTTCCTTACTATGTACATTCATTTTCCTTGTGCAAAGGTTCCTGATTGCACATAGAGTTTTTGGGTTAGTAATGTTATTATGAAGCAGCAGAAAGAGAAAATGCAAGGGCAACGCTTTTAAGCAGTGTATGAAAGTTTAGTGGTAGTAGTATATGTGTTTGCTTGTTTGACCAGGAACACCTCTCGCTGCAATTAGTGCTGGGCTACAAAGATGTGATAGGTGGGATTTTGGCCCTTTGTCCTGGTAAAAAAGGTACTGTTATGGAAAATGTTCCTTTATGAATCAGTGTCAGGAAGGAACAAAAACATTGCTTCATTTGTCAGGCAGAAACAATAATGCTGTTCTATTGTGACAGACTTTCTTTAAAAAAATAAATAAAATCAGTGACTACATGAGTCTTGTACATTCTAATTGAAAACATTTCTTCTTAGTTGTTTTTTCTTGCAGTGGCTTACTGAAATGTCAGCATTTTGCATGTTGAAAGAGTAAAGGTGAAGTACCTGCTGAGAAATGTGTTATTTGAAATAAGGCTTTTCCTGTTTTACTTAAATTGAAATCAGTGCATGAGGAATTACAGTAAAATGTAGCAAGATGTTGATATACAGAAGCTCCTGCCTTCATCTCAGAAGTGAATTGTGGAGCTTCATGTAATCATGAAGCTTCATCCTTAAAACCTGATTGGTCTTGGGTTTCTCTCTAAATTATTTTTAAGGAATAGAACACAGGTTATGAAGAGCTTAGAATACTAAAATTCTTGCTTACATTTTTGTCTTCATTGTGACATGCAGCAGTATAGAAAGTGTAGTTATTTTTGTGTAAATTTAATTTAATGTTGAGACTGCCTCTGCAAAATACATTTTGTGTTTTTAAAGGTGGTATGAAAATTAATACTTTGTCAAAAAGGTTCATTTAATGTAATTTCCTTTAGAAAATAGGGGGTGGGGATATTTGAATCAAATGAGGTGTTTAAAGTGTGAAAATATGCTATCTAAATTTAACACTTAAGTCTCTCTGAGTCTTGTTCCAGGCTGCTAATACAAATCTTTAAGATACAGGGATACAGGCTTGACTTCTTAAGCCTAACATCCAGTAAGCTCTAATGAGTGGGCTGCTCGAGTCATGTATAGATGGATGGGTCTTCCCTGGTGGAAATATATACAAGCTCTGATTTGTTTAACTGAATTTGGACTAGGCTGATACAGCAAGCCTGAAGTGCTGTTTGCAATATTACATGTAGTGTAAAACTGGGTTTTGTTTTAAATGAGGTCAAAGCCATAGCCAAGATGGCAGGTGGATACATTATACTTGATCAAACAGGAGTAAAAATGACCCTTGCTGGATTGCAGATGTTTTTGAAAGCAGCAAGAGTGAGGACCTGATGGAATTGCCATGGAAACAAAGCTATTATTTTTATTTACGTCTTTATTCTTTCACCTATCGATTTATTTTTTATTTATTTATTAAAAACCTGATGTCTCTTAATTGCAAATCTTAGGAGTCACCCAGTCTCAGGAGAGTTCTTCCATTGAAAATCAGGGAATGTGAAATATTGGTTGCTAATCAGCAACTCTGAGGTCCACTGGTCCTGTAGAAAATATTAACACAGTCTTGAACTAGAGTGCTCTGATATTCCAGCGGAAAAATATATAGGCTAAACTGGTTCCTCTTTTTATTTGGATTTCCATAAGGAATATTTAGGCATCAAGAATGGACAGAACTGTGGCTTTTCACTGATACTGGCATTGAGTAACTGTTAAAGTAGACACAAGTTGGTGGTAATGAGATTACTTTTAAGGCCCTTTTTACGCTGTGATGGATTCGAAGAGTGGTGTGTCTGTCTGGTGGGAGTAAGGCATTCTAGGTCCAAGTCCAGTGATCTGGAGGGCACAAGAATTGTTGAAATAACAACTAACAAATAAGATATTCCTCTGTACCTTGGTATCATTGAAGAAAGCTGAAGTTCAATTTGAGTTGCTGAATGTTATGGCTTAAATAATGCAAGGCTTGTAGTTAATGCATATTTACAAAAGGATTGTGGAAACAACCCAGAACTTTATAAAATAGGAAGTGAGAGAGTGAAGGACCTGGAAGCTCCAGACAAGCTTGTCAGCTGGTTTTCAAGGCATGCTGCTTTTGGTGTCAGCTTTGATTGCATATATTCAGAGGCTCTATAAACAACATCTTGCAGTAGAAGGGCAATATGGGGAGGTGTTTTAGTGTTACAGTATTCACAGATTTGGGATGGAAGTCTATTTTTTTGGCAGTCCTTTGGGTGTGCCTGATAGTTGCTTTGCATTTGTGTAATGCTCAGTCAATGCAAATCACACTCTTAGTCTCTGACTGGTGTGTGCTATGGTGCTATTTAAACTGCCATTTCACCGTGGTAAGGCTGGGCATAAAGAGACCTGAGGGATCTAGGTTTGTTTACCTGAACCTAAATTTATCTTGTTGTGGCTTCTCAGGGAATCACAGGATCCAAATCACATTTGGAACCCGACTGAGGACATTCCCTGCTCCCTTGTTCCATGCAGTGTGTTACGCTAGGATACAGTGTGATGGGAAAGCAGAGGAAGCTGGAGTCATCCAGAGCACTTAAGACACCTTGTCTGTGATACAGAATTTAGAATTATAGCCAGTCCACTGTAATACTGAAAACCATTATATTCACATAAAGATAATTACTGAACTGGTGATTTATGGGAATGTCTGAGATGTGTATATATAGCTCATTTAACATATCAGTGGAGTCAGCATAGTCTGATTTATACAGCAGAAGATGAGAAGAGATCAGTTTTCTCAGCTCTGCAAATGACTGGTGGAGTGGAGCAATATCAGCTCTTGACCTCTCTGGGTATTACAGCTGTATGTGCATTGCTGCCTTCGCAGTTCTTACGATCTGTATTAGCATCATTGCATGGTTTGGGCTTTTTTTCAAGCATTGTCGTAAATGAGGACCATTTTGTCAGACCATTAGACCTGAGACTTTATACTTAGGCATCTTTAATCAATTTATGGCCAAAGATATCTGTTTGGGTAGTTTTACTTTCTATCAGTGCAGCTAATATGTATTGCAGTTGTAGTGAAACACTCTTGGAAAAAACCCTGATGCTGGATACCATGGAGGAATGTATGTTTTCTTTTAATAACTTGTTTCTGTGATTTATCAAACAAAGAATGCTTGGTGTAAAGCATAACCTTTTTGTCAGAGTGAGAGGGTTTTTTCTTTATTTTTTTTGTGGACTGTGCACTACCTCTACAAGAGACTCTAATTTCATACCCAAGGTACTTGTACAACATAGTTCCATTCTGTGGAACATCAGCCTCTTGTGTTGTGTATAAATTACAAAAGGCTGATGCTACCAATGATGCCTAGTTATAGGTCTTTGATAATGCTGGCATTGGAAACGGTGGCATTTTGCAAGTCTTTATTAGCTGTCCTGTCTAATATAATGTTACTGTCTCCTAAAGAGTGTGTTTTAATACATGGGGAGTTACATTTTTGGTGAAATTTCCATTGCAATGCAATTTGGTTGTATGTAGGTCAGAATCCAGGTTCTTTTTGTCCTGGATTTTTCTTTCTTTCCTTTTGATTGTTAAGAGTGATTATAAAAAAGGGGCTAATCTTATACATATGTGTTGTAAGAGAAAATGAGTTCTACTTGTACGAGGCTAATTTTTTAGTTCTATAGAACTATTTTCCTTGTAGATTATATATTACAGTTTAAAAGATTTAATTAGCTATGTTCAATATGTTAGCTATGTCTAACCATAATGTTCTTACAATAGAGACCTTTGTTCCACAGAAAAATAAAGTGTAGTCAGTAGTTGGGTAAAATACTTAACAAAAATAATTTTCTGATTTCAATGCCATTAGTTTTTAGCATCTAATTAATGAAAATGATTGAATGTGCGGGAGCTAATCTCCCAGCTAGCAACAATTAGCAGAAGGAAATATGGCAGTGCACAATGCTGTACGTCTTGCCAGTCCCTAGAAGTTGAAGTGCATGGCAATCAATGTAACTCTTCAGCTATTCAGGAATAAATTTTGGTTTTCAGTGTGTGAAAGATTAGACAGTTAATTTTCCTAATGTAATTTTAAATACTGCTGAGTTGCTAAGCAGCTCTCTTATCCTCCTCACTTTTTATATGCTTTATATGCAAATTTTCAATCAAACCCCATTGCTGTATACGTTGACATTTTGCATTAGAAGACAGTGGAGAACAAAGCAAGCTATAGACTATGAATTTTGCATTTCTTGTGAACTGGCTGAATATATATTTTTATTTAAGTTTATGTGAACCAGAGTTTTTCAGTTTTTCATGCTCTGCATTTAAATACTCTTGAGCCAACTTTTGTGTGTTAGGGCATGTGAACTTCCATGGAACATAGTGGGAGTTTTATATGGGTAAATCCTGCAAGATTTTGCTCCAGTTATTGCTGTTAGGTGTTACTTTGTGTGATAAATTTGTTCCAATTACATACTCTTTGTCTTTGCAGTGTTCTGGATGATGAGGGGAGCAGCCTGCGTCAGCAGAAACTTGACAGACAGGTAAGATTTTGGAGTGGGACCTACTTGCTCTCTGAAGTCTAGATCTTGAGTAACGAAATCACTGGCATATATATCTGGTAGTTGATAGAAAAGTGCATCCTCTGATTAGTGAATGCAAAAGAGAGGTCTGTGGAGGTTACAGCTTACTTACTAGTCTAACTTTCATTAGAATTTTTCTTATGGCTGCGGTTTGAGTGGTTCTTATTTCCACTGCCTTGGACTTGTTTTAAGCTGTTTTACAATGTATTTATTATCCCCTTGATAGACCATAAAGGACAAGAGGTTCTGGCAGACATGCCAGCCAACAGAAGTTTAGCACAAAGTTTTTACATTATTTTCCTTTTCATTCCATGGATTTAGCCCTTGTGGCTGTAAACTAGTGGCACTATGTGCTATGCTGCCTATTTTGCTACTGTATTCCTACATGATTTGTACAAGAAAGTGATTCAGAACCTCTCCCATGAAATCTCAGAGAATTTTTACATCAGGTTTTAAAGGGGTTTGCGGTTTCCACATTTCCTTCGATTTTTCTGTGGTCTCCTTTTCATGAAACTTTATCATGTTTATAGTTAAGCCTTGTGAGTTTAATTTTATGTTTTTCTATAAATTTATTTTCCCGTTGTTTTATCAGCTTGTATGTCTATCAGCATCTCAATTTCAAATTCAAATGCTTTCTATTTATGCCATGATCCTATACTAGATTCTGATTGTTTTGAAGTCATGTTGAGGCATTCTACACAACTTACAAAGCTGAAAGTCTACTCTCCATTCTTGTTCTTCAGTTTTAGTCTATCTCCTTTCTAAAAGCTAAAGATCACTGGGAAATGGTAGGGTAATGGATAAGTACATTATACAGTTCAGTTCTCTGAGGTTGTGGAAGAGGGCTCAAAGAGAGAAGTGCCTATGGTGCCATCACATGCTGAAGGTTTTGGTTTTCAGCAGGTCCAGCTGAGAAATTCAAGTGTTTAATTAAAATTCATCTTGTATAGTTGTTAAATTAGGCTCAAGTCCAGCATTATCACTTGATTCTAGTTTGCAGATTACCTGCTTTTAATTTACAGAGACATAAATTGACATCTCTGCCTCATGCACTTGCTTACTCTCCCATTGCTTCACAGCTTCACAGCCTCTCACACTGTTGTTTTCCCAAGGGTTATTTCCAAGCAAGCTCTGACAGTTGGTAGACTGCTCAGAACGATCTATTTTAATTATTTGCTGTTTTCATCAGAAGGTGTTTTAGCAGTGGATTGGTTGTGGTTTTTTGGAAAGTTTTCCTATAACCTGATATCCCAATATCCCACTTTCCAACTGCTGCCACTGGAAAACTGGAGAAGGTGTAAAGATATCCATTGTTTTTCATCCCAGATTGTTTGGAGTCTGGTAACAGATGCTTTTCTTTGTATTTTCTCAGCGAGCATTGCTGGAACAGAAGCAGAAAAAAAAGCGCCAGGAGCCATTAATGGTTCAGTCCAATGTGGACAGTCGCACAAGAACACGCAGGATGAAACATTCAGAAGAACAAGCACCATTGGTTGAATCGTATCTTAACAGTAACAGCAGCACCATATATCATGGTATGTGAATATGATCTATTGCATGTATATTTACTGCAAATGCTAATATGATGCTCTCCATGTTAAATTTATGCTAATGAGAACAAAGGTTGTTGGTTTGGATTTTTTAGTAAATAAATGATACCATTCACTTGTGTTTGGGGATAAAACCATCAGAGCTTGCAATGCTAGCTGCGGGGGATCAGAGATGGACTTTGCACATTCAGTGTGAATCAGGCAAAAGACCTCTTTATTTACTTAACTATCCCTTATATACATTTGTATCACGCGCCTAAAACGTGCTCTCTGATTGGTTAACGTCCCTGTTACGTGGGGCAGTCGTGTGCTAGCCACACTCCCATTGGTCCAATTGGCAACACTCCCATTGGTCCATGCTCTTCCTGGTAATAACCTGTCCTTGTCATTCGGAAGCAGTGCTGCCTTACTTCCTGGTGTCTCTTCCTGTGTCCGACTTGGAAACACTTGATGTTCTTCCTGTTTCCTGCCCCTCAAGATGACCTTTGGTATGTGGCTGCGTGTTTAATCAAAAGGCTATCAAATGGCTGGTTCATTAATATGCCATTGTCCTCTAAATATACCCCGACAGGATGGAGCAAGGTAACTAGCTGCCATCTCAGTGCTTTGGGGAAGGGAGAATGGCTTGTCCCTTCTGCCATGAATATTTAAGTGTCTTCAGTCTTGGTTCCTACTGATGTAAAGTTTATGCTGTTCCACTCTGTGTGTTCCTCTGTACGTAATTTTGCTTAAGCCTGACAGTGTTAATGATAAATTTGGAACCTGTTAACTAATTTCAGCTAAGTTTGAATATAGTAATTTCAAAGATACTGTGTTTCTGCAAGGTTCATTAAAATAGGTGAGAACATTTCAAGCTTGTACAATGTGGTCTATGCTTTCTTATTATCCAGAAGGGACAGAGACACTTCCAGTATCACAACCATAGGGAAAAAATTCTAATGCTATTTTTGTATTGTTAGACTTCAAAGAATTTAATAATCAGAAATAAATCCTGAGGAAATTAGTTGCAGCTTAGTTCTGTGCTCATCTGGCCCATATTTGTTGACCCCCCTAATGAGGGTAGGTGCATACTTTTTCTCAGGATTTCTAAGAGGGAAGCTTGGAACCCTTTTTCAATACTGTGTCTCCTGTAGATCTTGTTCCAGGTTACTAACACCTCCAAGAGTTACAGAGAACAGTAATTTTCAGATTTTCTTCTTTTGCAGATCATTAAGTCAAATTTGATTCATAAGGGATTCATAAGCCTCAATAGCAAAAGGCTTTCTTCCCTGAATATTGCTGGGCATGTGCTACACAGAATTAGTACAAGGGAAAAAGAGAACAGAGGACATGAGCTGAAATCTACTGGTACTGGGAATGCAGTTGGCTGTTTTCAGGGTGGGAATGCTACTAGGCGGCAGGGTACTTAAGGTTTAACATCTAAAACCCAAAACCTAAGATGCCTTTGTGAATCTGCCTCTGGAAAGAATCCAAACCAATCAGTATCCCTACATCAGTTTATTCTAAATTTGTTTCTCAAACCCCTTCAAGATTTCACAAGGTTTCAGAGAAGCAAAAAAATACAGTAATGTTTCTCATGTCCAACCCAGAGTTTGATAATCCCCGGGAACAGCTGTCCTTGTAATAAACTGTGCAGTTAGTAAAAGCCAACTTAAGATAATTTAATTACCTAGTGAAGTGTTTTATTGCTGTGTAAAATCCTTTGTTAGGAACGTTGCTTTTGAAAATATTTTAAGAACTCCAGAAGTGTCCTCTTTTGGTGTGGTTTTCTCTGGGAATGTGCTTAGTGACTTAGGTTACACTGTTTGCATGGTACATAGTTAGGTTTTGGTGGCCATTTTTAACTATGGTATTCAGCTTCGGGGTTGGCACTTTTTTCCCCTTCAATGAAAACATTTGTATGTGGAAGTGTCGGATGCATGAGACAGCTGGGCTGTTTCTAAAGAACTATTCTGCTCTTTTCCGTTCATTTGTTTCTGTTATGGGCATGCTGATTTGAAGTTAAGAATGACTCTTTGATGGGAGTTGACGGTCTACTGAATGAACTACATTGCTTGGATGAGCATGTTTGTGAAATCAATTCCTGTACTGCAAATGCTACAAAAAGAGCACTTCTTTTCACCTATCATCCTCCTCTACTCTCTTTTTATCCTTGTACTAATTCTGTGTAGCACAAAAGTGCTTGTTGATTTCAAGAAATAATTGGATGTCTGTGTGGAGATATCTCTATGGTACTTTGAGCAAAGTAGGTCAGAGATAACATCTCAGCAATTCTGAGATGTTAGGCTTTCTGCACTGGGAAATTTTCTCTCATGCACTGCCATAGCTTATTCTGATGTAGTTATCTTTGCTGCAAATAGTTCCCTGATGCACAACTCTACTCTGGAATAAAAACTTATTTCATTCCAGAATAATTATCAGAGTGTCGAGTAAAAAGTCAAAGTAATTTTTGTTCGGGAATAGAACATCAGCTGGGTGAGCTATTTGTGTGTAGGTAGTTACAGTGGAACAGCACATTTCACTAGTTAAGATGATCATGAGGTTTTCCACATGAAGGAGCCCCTGGCTGTTTTTGAACCTCTTCAGGGAGTTGCAGGGTGATTGCTGCTGGGGCTCTGGCTGCAGGTGTATTTTGCTTCATCTAGCTTGGAGCCGAAGGGAAGTGCAGATAAATCTAAGATGCAATAGGATGGAGAAATATTAATTAAGGTCTGTGACGGAGCTCAGCTGGGGCAGCTCACAAAGGGGATAATACAGATGTGGTTTCCTACACTTGTGTTGCTCAGGATTGCAAATTCTGGGACCAGTTTGATTCAGCATGAAACCAAGCAGGTACAGGGTTCTTCTGAGTTTCTTTTTTGTTAGTTTAATAAATAACAAAATGACTCTGCTGAAAGCCTGTCTCCACAGAGTAAGGAGTATTGCCAGGATCACCATACTTTTTCCTAGGTACCTTCAAAGCAGCGAGGTGACATGTTGGTAGGATGAAATGGTATCTCTGTTCCCTGCCAAGTGTTACTAGCAATTCTTCTGGGTGCCGTGAGACTTTTAAGGAGATGGGTGCCCTTCCACTGAGGAGGTAGCTCTGCAGAGTTCACCATGCACAAGTCTCCAAACAGATCATGTTTTAGTTCCTGCTCGTGTTTTATTTACAGGTAGAAGTTTTCAGATCCTGTAGCTTGTAAATGACTTGCATATAATGTACTTTTTAAAAACCTTTTGGTTGTTGGCATAATGTCTAATTAACTAATCAAAACAAAAGTATTTGAGTTATCTGCATGAACTGACATTAATTAGATTGAACAGGCCAACCAAGATAGAATGCATCCTTGGCACTCTGGTCCTTGAGTGGTTAGTTTGAGCTCACGTGTTAGCCAGTGGTAACACAATGCTTGCCTGTCAGCATCTGAAGATCAGGTAGGACACCAAGTGTGCAGGAGATTGCTTTTGTTATTTGGAAGGGATTATAGAGATACACTTTATGGGAACAGAACCTCTTGTTTCATTATCCGTGCATCTAGGAGCATAGGCACAGTAGTCGAAGTGGTTTCATGGAAGCATTTCTAGATACAGTTTTGGGAGCACACTTGTAGGTTAGACCCTAAATTATCTGTCTGAGATGGGTATCCTTCCATTAACTTGCAGGATGTCTGGCTCTAGTTGTTACTACTACCAATAATGCCTCTCTTGCAGTACCAAATACAACTTCATTGCTATTTCATCATTATAAATAGCAAAATAAGAACCAATAACAACATTTTGCATTGCTATTAAGATTACATTGTATATAAAAGACAACAAAGTAATTTATTGCCTGAAATAAATTTCATCCTATGTAGGAGAGATCACTTACAAATTGCTTTGTCTTTTCTTTCTTGTGTTCTTGTTTATTTTCAGTGTCCTTCATAAGGACATACTACTACCTGTTTAAAATTGTTATAAAATTTTGCTTGCCATTTTCTAATGCCTCATTGTCACATCTGCTGGTTTGTTTTCATGTATCTCTGCACCGCTTATTTTGTCAAGTTTGTTGAAAACCTGAACAAACATTTTAGCCTGATATGACATTACAAAATTCTGCTATGGGTACAGTTCTTTTCAATCTGGGTTGCAAATACATCCTGAGTGTTCCTGGAGCCAAGTAGCATGCAGAGATACACGAGTTACTGCCGCAATTTTATTACATTATTTAATTACTTTTAATGCAAATGATGAAAGCCCATTTTTACAGAGAAGAGTAATTTTACTTCTGTGAAAATGCTGAATTTCCATTGGGGAGTGATTATTCTTTTCACAGCACTGAGGAAGGCAGTGATTTGAATGAGTGCCAGATATGCTTTCATTTTACTTAATTTACTATGCTTTGTTGCAGCTGTGGCTTTTTAAAAATTTTTTTTAAGACTTGAAATTAAAAATGTTTTCAATTAGATATCTCAGAGTAATTTTCATGGCAACTTCCAATTTAGGGATTTAGATCAACCATGTGTAAAAAGGCAAAATTACTTTCTTACTTTCCTTCTTTGACATTTGGCAGCACATCTAGATGTAATGGTCGTGTGGTGTGTTGAACAGACTCCTGATGACAAATCATAGGTCTGGATTGTTAAATTTGACGCATCATTCTGCTCCTTTGCTATGAATGATGAGAAAGAGTTTTCTGATGACTATCAAGCTGTCAGCTTTATAAGATGACATCAGTTAACCATTCATTTAAAAAAGCATATATTTTTGTATTGATCAAAACATTGTCTTGCCATCCCTGTGTTCCACTGACCTTGAAATGAGAAGGTATCAGTTTAATTTTTGAAGATAGATAGCAGGGAATGTTCCGTGCACAAGACTATTAATACAGAGAGATCAGGCAGCACTCCAAGTATCATGTGGGCAAAATACTTAACTTCCAATAAGCATATATTCTGAAATCTCCCTTTCAGCCGCAGTCTCTTCACCTTCATCATTTGAAGCATCTTTTTGATTTATCAGCAGTCCTTACTGTCCTAGTACATTTCCAAAATAAACAAACTAACCCGGCAGCAACGATCAGAGAGCAGTGGATAGCAAGTGGTTTAGAGGTCTTTTTGTGGTTCTTGGTACTGAAAGATTTCAAAAGGAAGTTTAGAGGCAATTGTTCACAATTTCTTGAAAATCTCCCTTCTCTTTGCTTAAAAATTCCACTTAAAGTATATTTATTTTCAATTACCACTTCACAGCTGGCCATTATTTTCAGTCCTCTGATGATCTTGGTGTTGGGGAGCAGCAGGGGCCAGGAGATGAGGGTGTCCCCATCAGGGGTAATGCCCTTGCAGATGGGACACCATCCCCACAGGCTCCAAACACGGTGGGCAGAGCTGGCCGCTGCTAACGGGATCCTCCGCAGCCCCAGACACGGCAAGGGATTAATCCAGGCCAAAGTCCTCCAGTCAGGGGGGAAAGGAGACGGGGCCAGGAGACAAAGCTGCAGCATACACCTGAGCAGATGAGCTACCTACAGCATAGTGCCATGGTCCTCCCAGGAGACACAACTGGGAAGCAGCATACCTACAGCACAGCCCCGGGCTGAGCTGCAATAGAGACCGCAGCCCATGGACAGGGTGTGGGGAGAAGGCCCCAGGGAGGCTTGTCAGGGCAATTAAAGCCTACTTGTGCCCTCAGGGCCACCAATACACAAAATAATTATGTAATATCTTACTGTCCCTAATCTTCTTGATGTAGGCTTTTCATGGATATTTTTAGCTTTCCTTATTATTTGTCTGCTTTCCCAAAGTCTAATTCATGGCTATCAGCTCTCCATTTCCCATGCTCCCTTTTCTTTTCCCTTCCCCTGGGGCAGACAGCAGATATATGGAGGTTAAAAAGAATCTTTTGTTTAATTCCTTCCTTTCTTCTTTCTGAGGAAATCTTCTTATAATGTCCTTAAGCAGCACCGGGTTCTCAGGTATACTTGTTCCTTTTTTCTCAGCCCATTCACATTCAGATTCACTTACAAATATTTTCACCTTTATAAAATCAGCCTGATCAACAGACCAGTGTTAGATACATAAACTGTGAGGAGCCATAGGGAATTTATAGGCAATATTTTTTGGGGAATCTGGAATCTAACTGTAAGTTACTAGTTGCAGGGGTAATGCCTTTTATTATAATAATTTTGAAGCAAAAATAAAATCCTTGTATGTGATTAAATAGTACCTAACATACCAGAGTCCTTGCCCTAATTCAGGCCCTGAAGTAATTTTATTGTCTATATAAAACTAGTAAAAATATTCTGTTGCATTGGAAAACAGACCGGGTTTGCCCATCTGCAGAATGTTTCTGATAGAATCCAGTGTCTTTTAGATGACTGTAGAAATACTAGACCAGTTCAGAGTCTAAGTTGATCAAATAAAGTAATAATAAACAACAGCCCAAATAAGCAGCAAGATTCACTATGGCTAGAACTTTAGAAAGTAAGATGGCAAGCCATTCTTGCAGTGAAACACAAGCATCTCAGGCAACAGTAAGAAAAGGACAACCAGTTTGCATTGATTTGTTAAGGTACATCCTGACTGAGCTGTAGTTTATCTTTCTTTGCACGATACTCATTCTGGATTTCACTTTTACTACGGAGAGGGCACTGCTAAACAGAATTAATATTTGCCTTATACAGTTGAGCTAATGATTTGCATCGCATACCTCATTGTCTCGTTCAGCCTCTTTCTACTTAAGGTGTTTTCCAGACACACTGCAGAAATTTTTAATATATCCACCTAAAAAAATCCTTTTCTTTTTTGTGATTTTTTTCGCTCACTTCATTCTTTGTGTAATGTACTAGTCAAAACTGCTTTTTTTAGCACATAGCATTTTTATGTGATAGGGATTCCTAAGTTATGATTCATAGATTTTTGTTTTGTTTCTTTCTCTAAGATCATAACAGTATGTGAGCACTCATATAAAACAAAATGGTCATGGAAATGGAAACAAATAAATCTGCATTTTCACTGCATGCTACTTTGAAACTTATTTCCTATGTGAATGTCTCATGAAAGCCAGATGGAATGACATGCTTTCCATTTTCATTCGCCGAAATATGTGTGGATTACTATCTTTCAATATTTTTTTTTCAATTCTGTGTTGTCTGCATCACAGATTATTCACTTACAAATCACTTACTTACGAATCCTTTTGTTTGAGTGTGCATTGTAGCTTTATTCCTGTAACACACAGTGTTGTCCAATGCAGAACTGGTTCATCAAAGAGGCTTCTTTTTCCCACTTTCAGCAGCTAGACCATTGGTGATGCAAGGCAAAGGCAGGACACTGCCCTTCTCTGCTTTGATGCAAGTCCTTCTGAACTCACCTTGAACTGTGTTAATAGACTATTTTTTTGTTGTTCCTCTTTTCTTTTCACAATCACAATCTGTGCTCTTTTCTGTCTCCACAAAAGTATTTTTTTGTAATACTGTATTGAAGTTAGTAGTCAGTACTAGATTTAATGAACATGGATGAATAATACTATTTAATTAAAATCATGTCATTGATTTATTTGAAAACTTGCCATGTATCTCAGAACTGTTTCTTACAATTTATGAATCCAAGTGAAAATGAAACACCAGATCCAAGAGTCCTGCGTTATTGACTGTTTGGAATTCTGTCTTACAACAACACATTTGTTGTAAGACAAATTTTTGTCCTCCATTTTTACCTTGTTTAAATGCAAATTCTAGTACAAACAAATAATTCTAACAGAAAAGGAAAATCTGTGGGGTTTTTTTTAAGTGAGAATTTTATTAATTTAAGGTGGAGCATGTGGAGTATCATATAAGATTTTCAAATGTGTTCTATTGGTTAAGATAACTATCAATACAGATTTTAAAGTTGCCTAAATTTTTATTTTTTGTTGAAATTAATGCATTTTTGAGTGACAGGCTTTGAAACTCCACTCCTGTATAGCTGCATTTAAGGTTCTTAATTTATTTTTCCTGTGGTACTGTTATCATTGTTTTTAACTTTTTAACATCCAACTAAGGACATAATCATATTGTTGTATCGGGGAATATTGTCTAGGGAGGCCAGTTTATCTCATTTTCCTTATTCAGATTCTCTTCTGGGGAACCATAAATTGTTTTATGGGGCTATCCAGAGTCTGTGAAGAAAGCAGGTTAGATTTCTTCCTCAAGGTTCCCATCCTGCTGAGAAGGGAAATTTTTGTCAGACCCAAAGATGTAGTAGAGGACAGATGGGAGGACATTTGATCTCCTGATGACATGTTTGAGGATAACTGTTACCTTTACAAATTGCTCAATTATCCCTTCCTCTCCACAAAAACAAACTAGAAGGAGTGCTAGTTCAATAAGTTCAAAGCTCTACATGCTAATGACCAGCTGCAAAGTGAGTACAGAAGATATTATAAATGGTTGTTTTTAGAACTCTCCAGGGCAGGAGAAAGCACTTGAAAGAGAACGTGTTTTGTTTTTTACTTGGCTCCACATCTAAATCTGTTGGAGCAAGGTAGGTCCACAGATCTCTCTGTAGATCAGCAAGCTTCAGAAGGCAGCCCATTGCCCGCTCCTCTGCATGGATCAAAGTCTTGACTGGCTTTATTGACAGGAACTCTGTGCTGCATAAAATTCCCTTCCTGCCACACTTTAGCGGGCAGCACTTACAGGGGAGGTGTCTGGGGAGATGAGCGCTTACAGGCAGGAGAAGATCTGTTCTTACCCTGTGTTTAACTGCAAATATGTAGCCAAGTCCCCCTGGAACTCAGTGCTTTCCTGAACGGAATTTGTCTAGTCAGTAGCAAAACTGTAGAATTTCTTCGATATCTGCAGCCACAAGAGAAAACATTAGTGAGTGGATGAGCCTTGGCTGAGATTTGCTATTTGCTGAATAGTTAATAGCTAAGAGTAAGATGGTGGGGTTTTGAGGTGGAGATAGTATTTTAGGGATTTGATTTGGATTTATTTTGGAGGTAGTGGTTTAAATGTAATGTTAAAGCTCAGAAAAGCATCCTTTAGAAACAGGAAATTCTGTGCCAGTCCATTTTGTGCACCCAGCTGCAGTATCTACATATTTATGGTTCAAATCTTATTTTGCAGCCTCCATCGCTTATGTCTGAAAGTCCTCTTTACCAGAGGCAGCAGTGATGGTATACACTCAAAATGGCTACTGGACTGAAATCCTGTTCTGTGCCTTACGTAGTAAAGCAATGGAAATATTTCCTTCTTTGGAACTTCATCACTGTACTTATAATCAGATATCTCTTGCTGAAAGCTGTGAGACAAAAGTAATTCAAAAAGCTTCAGGCTTTTACGTGTTAGATCAAAGGATAGCTGACAAGATAGTGAAGATATGTCTTTTAACTTTTCAATTAACAGTGTCAGAATGTTTCATCTTTTGCTGATTAATCATTGCTTTGGACCAAGTAAATGAAGTTTCATCTGATTGAATGAATATGGCCATATTTAAAAGGATTTTAAAGAACTGTCTGGTCATTTAATGTAGGTCATTTGTGAAGTACTGAATTTAATTATAATGTGGATTATCGTCTTTAAAACAAAAGAACACACTCTAGTTTTTAAAGAGAGACTGAGCTACAAATATAGGACAGATTCCTGGGTTATCAAATCACACCTATTTAAAGACTGCAGAGCAGGGACTCTTTGGTTCCCTGCTTAATCTGAGGCTGCCATGTTCGCGGAAATAGGACCCAGTGTACTGCCTTTTATATGCTGTTTTCCCTGGTGCCCTGTGCACTTCACACCTTTGGTTGTGTCTTACTCATTTCTAGTGCTCCTCTATACTCAGCAAAGAGACTTGTGAGTAGTGTATGATAAAGATAGGAATGAAGAGCTCGGCAATAACAAGCTGTTTCTTGGGGCTTTTAGTCACTCCTCTACTAATTTAATGTACATTCTCTATAAAACTTGAACTCTTCTTCTGTTTAATGAGAAAAGGAGCGTGTGTTTATTGAGTACCTTGGATGCTCATTGTGTGGTGAATGTAATGCTATTCATAACAGACTGCTGTGCTGGGGAGGGCTTGCTGTGGATTTGTAAGCTACAGTCTACACAGACATGGCTAAATCTGTTTCATCTTACTCCTCGGAGAATCTGCTTAGTGTTTCTGTTGCTATTGATGCGCATGAAGGATTCGGTGAATAGGAAAGTTGCCCTACAGACCAGGAGCCTAGGGAGAATTTCCCCCTTCAAAGAGAGTTTACTGGCACGTTATGAGTGTCATTTGGTGTTTTGGGGGTTTATGGAGTTTGTTGGGATATTTTTAAAGTTGTGGGCAACCAGTTCTTTCCAGTAAGGTTCCCTAGTAGACTTTATCTTTTTAAAGAGAGCACTTTAATTTGAGGGGGAAAGAAAGGGATGGTGGGAGACCCCAAATGCCAGGATGGCATTCCTCTGAGGTAAGCCACAGTCATCACGTGAAGCCAGTGGAGCTCAGCAATTAACAGTGATCAGCAGCTGGCATTAAAATCTCTTAGTGCCTACCTACAGGTTGCTTTGTTTGGGGTGTGGAGTGTGATGATTTCTTTATGTATTTCACAGAGGTAATTGCTTTTATGCCTTTATAAACTCAATATTATTTCATTTCAAGGCTTGGCCTGGCCAGAAGAAAGAGTTATTGTGTATGTTGCTTTCACAAATTCAAATATTGACCTCAAAGTGTGTCATGCTTTTAGAAAATGATTAAGCCTCTTTTTACTTTGAAAACAATTAGCATTGCATGAATTATGCTGACAGGCACAGTTTATGCCATGCATATTATGTTGAGTCTTCTAAGGAATTAATTAATTTGTGTATGTTACAAAGTAGGAGGAGTTTTTAATTTCAGCTTGGGCATGGTTTCACCATAAAATGCATGGCCATTCTACTCATTGTACTGTGTTATATACAATGGTGCAAAATATGTTTTGAAAATAACTTTCTGATGATTCCCTGTTTACAAGGTTAGGATGTAGCTTTAAGCACAGGTGCTACAAAGTCTAAAGAAATTTTTTCTGCCTCTGTGCTACCACTGTTGATGATCAGTCCGACAGAACTTTACTATGAGGAAAAGTGCTTCCTACAATAGCTCAGCAACACATTAATATTCTGATGTCACTTTTGGCCTGAAAGTTAGGAGCTGATATATTATTGGAAGGAGGAATAAAGCTAGGAAATACATCCCAGCTAACCTAACACTTTCAGGTTTTTACCCGCTTTGCAAATTCTCATTTATTTGACTCCTCTCTGCATGAATTGTGAAATACCAAACTCTGCTATGTCTGCTTGCTCTTTTATGCCTTCACAGAGTTCTGAATTCATTCTCTTTTCTCTCTCTCTCTCTGTTTCTCTCTTCTCTCTCTCTGTTTTTCTTTTTGGTGGGGTATCCTGAATCTCTGAAGCAGTGCAGGAGGCTGAACAGGAAGATGTAAAGGTGGTAGTGGATGCCCAAGCTCCGAAACCAACTAAAAAAACCAAGGCAGCAGCTGCGAGCTGTCAGACTGGCAGCACCAGAAAGGAGAAAAAAGGGAAACACAAAGGTTAGCTGCATGTAGCTTAATGTCAGATGTTGAATTGACTGCAAAATACTTCTTTTTATTTTATTTTTAAATTTCTTTGAATTTCTGAAAATTGCCTAAAGTAATTTCTTGACTTTTTAATGAGATTGGAAAATGTGGGTGACTTAGTCCTGTCTCAGCATGTACAACCTGGGAGGGAAGGAGGGATAAAATTTGTAAACTGAGTCTTTTCCAAAGGAGTTTGTTTGTTCAAATTGCACAGGAGGAAAAAAGTACTGATGGAAAGATGCTGGTGTTTTCCTGCAGTGTTAAAGAAGTGAGAACCATCTTACACCAGTGTGGTTTTTTAGACTATCTGCATGTAATGTAATTTGGAGAAACAGCCTTAAATTGCAGTAATTTCTGTCCATACTCTTACTGAAGTTTAAACTATACAAATTAGAGGTTAAGTGGGCATTTTGAAAATCAATTAAACAAAACCTAGATAACATCCTCAAGGGGGCTTCTCAAGTTGTTACTTCAGTGTTACTCTATCCTACTTGTTTGACACAAGGGAGGTGTTTGTATGAAAAGACTTTCTGCAATGGCTTTCGGTAAGATTAGGTAGACAAAAAAATACATTTGATAATTGCAAAAGGGTGAGTAAAAATTATGTTGTCATTATTAGATTTACTATTTGGGCTATAAAGAATAGATGGAACTAAGAACAAGAGCTGCTTTGGAGATATGCAAATTTTATATATATATGCACACACACAAAAAGAGATTTTTGTACCAGAACATACAGTTTCTTCTTATTTTACAGTGAATGACTAATGAAACCAATGAATACCTTTCCAGTAATTTGCGGTTCTTGGATAAGGCCACTGTAACACTATTCTGCCTGGATTGAATTGTGTTCCTGTTTTGTGTGTGTCCAACAGTTTCTCCATTATTGCTTAAGTAAGAAAATAGTGTATAACCTTGACAAGTCTATTTAAAGGTAGCAATGACGAATAAGGGTAATTATTGAGGTCAGAGTATTTGAGCTTGTATATAGGAATTTTGCAGGACATGAGCCTACTTATCAGAATTCTTTACACCAATTTGCAGCTTGATTGTTGAGTTCTGAATCTACAGCTCTCTATGTCTGTAGTCTAGTCCCTCTGGTTGCAAAGGAAGCCCTAGGTTTGATAGGCTTTGAGTCTGGCTGTGAGATGAAGACTTCATTCATATATTGGAAAGAAAGATGGTGTCAATACCCAGGCTTTAATAAGTAAAAGTTAATGGTGAAATTAACTGAATGTACAAATTGTTAGCAAAATAAGTGAACAGAAAGCTAATGTTTCTGAATTTGATATAAAAAGTAATGCCATTCCAGCATAGTAACTTGGTTCATAACAACCCCGTGCAGCGCTACAGGCTTGGGGAAGAGTGGCTGGAAAGCTGCCTGACAGAAAAGGACCTGGGAGTGCTCGTTGTCATCTGGCTGGATATGAGCCAGCAGTGTGCCCTGGTGGCCCAGAAGGCCAACAAATCCTGGCTCGTATCAGAAATAGTGTGGCCAGCAGGACTAGGGAAGTGATTGTCCCCCTGTACTTGGCACTGGTGAGCCCACTCCTCAAATACTGTGTTCAGGTTTGGGCCCCTCACTGCAAGAAGGACATTGAGGTGCTGCAGGTCCAAAGAAGGTCAAAAAGGCTCGTGAAGGGTCTGAAAAATGAACCTTATGAGGATCAGCTAAGAGAAGTAGGGCTATTTATTCTAAAGAAAAGGAGGCTGAGGGGAGGCCATATGGCTCTCTGTAACTGCCTGAAAGGAGGTTGTAGAGTGGTGGTTGTTTCTTCTCCCAAGTAACAAGCGATAGGACAAGAGGAAATGGCCTCAAGTTGCACCAGGGAAGGTTTAGATTGGATATTATGCAAAACTTCTTTAATGGAAGTGTTGTCAAGCACTGGCACAGGCTGCCCAAGGAAGTGGTTGAGTCACCATCCCTGGATGTGTTTGAAAGTTGTATAGATATGGTACTTAGGGACATGGTTTGGCTGTGAGCTTGGTAGAGCTAGGTTAGAAGAGTTATGTTAATGGTTGGACGGTATGATCATAAAGGTCGTTTGCAACCTAAACAATTCTGTGATTCTACGAATCTAATACAGGTGCCAAATTTTATTTTGAAGTACATCTTGCTGAAGAGTAAGAATTCTTTTACTAGTTTGAATTAAAACCTGTCTTAGGCATTGTGTGGACATTGTGTGGGGTAATACTTGCATCATGGTTACTGCATAACCTTGAGGCTCTGTTTCATCTCATATAATGCCTGTTTTGCCTTTATAGGGTGTTTGTGTTCAGAGCTTAAAATAATTGTGCCAGTCAGTTACAGAAGGTTTGATTTGACAAATCTGCATTGTATAACACTGTGTGTACACATTCACATGTTTTCTAGGCAGTTTCTGATGAGCTGTGGGCTAAAATATTCCATGAACAAAAACTGTAGCTGCAGGCCTAGTGAGACACACAGCAAGAAACAGGAATCATGTAAGTGTGTGATTGCCAGGGCTGTTCTGCAGGCACTGGTCCGGTGCCTGCTGGGTCTGCATTTGCTGCATAGTTCTCTTTGAACGTACCTGATAGATATAGGCAAGTTACTCCATGGGCAGTGTGTGTTTGCTGGGAAGGAAGTTGCATAGTTTTTTATTATCTTAGAGCAGGTAGCACCTAGTATTTTTCTTATATGCAAACAATATTTTTATTAATTTTATGAAAAATTCCACAAACATGCAAATGTTGGCATATTTTAATACAAAGAAGTTGTGTCAGTAAAAGCGATGTCACTTTATGTAGACCAAGAACTTTTGCTTGCTGATACTGCTTTATGTGTTGGAAACTAATATTGTTAGCTACAGAAGCCTCTGCTTCTGCTGCAATTCCTGCTCATCTTGTTATGCTATGCATAACCTTCAGTTTGCATCTTATATGTGTTTCCTTAGAGTGGAGGTGCTATTCATCAATATTTTGGTTACTTCCCCTCCTGGAGTTTATGTTGATGATAAATATGATATGATATGTTTATGTTGATGATAAATCTCAAGTAACAATTGTCCCTGTCAGTTAAAGTATGTTCAGAGTGTACACATAGCACCTTCTCATCCAGCTCACCTACTTTTTCTGCTCACTGGTATTTAACTGTTCATATATGTATCATTTCACCCTTGGGATTATATCTTGTTTACCATTGATAGTGTTGTAAACCTGGAGTGTTTGTAGGGGATTATAACTGGATTTCCAGTCTTCCATCCTTACTGAAGCTGCAAAATATTTTGTTATTGGATGAAAAAGTAAAACCCAATGCAACTTTAAAATTCTAGAGGGATTTTACTGATCAATTCACTACAGACATAGCTAATTTGTGTTACTTAGGAATGAAGAAAATGCAAGTGGTAGCACAACCCTGTAGTGGAACTTGTGTCAACTTTTTGGTTATTTTCAAGAGTAAGTAAGTGTGAGTCTTAAGAAGATTTTATATTAATGTTGAATGGATTTGCTAATAAGTTCATATCTAATGAAAATGGATGAAGATTAAATGGTTTTATACTGTTTTGTGGCACAAGAGATTTTGTTGGAGGAAGTTCATTGATAATTAGACTAAATTTAGCTTTTTAGCTTTTCAGTTGCTTCAGGTTTTGTCTCCACTCTGACTACTCTGACTGTAACTTTTGTACGTCCTGTGAACAAGCAGGATGGATGCTGAGGGGTGAATGCACTTCACATGCTAGAATGGCATTTTAAAGGTTTCTGTTAGTATTTAGCTATCGTGAGCTTTGCCTTTCTAAGCATAGCCGAGTTCTTTGTGCTTTAAGAGAAAAGAACTTTTAGACCAGATCCTATGAATAATAAGCTAATTCAAACCAAAAATTGTTGAATTATACATGAATCGCTCTTGAAGCTGTAGTGCAGTGATTGTACTCTGACCTTAGATGTGTAATGCTTTTTTAAGTGGCTCAAAGAATGATGAAACTATGATCAGAACAATGTGCTAAAGACAAACACAAGGGAAATACTAGGTTTAATGAGGTTACACTGATATAAGTCAAGGAAAGGATGTAGTGAGTTGCTCATGTAGAGCTGATTGTTCCTCTCAAGTTAGGGGTCAGTGTATTTTGTAATTCTGTGATGGGTAGTGTGGTATTTAGCATTTTTTCTAAATCTGTGATTATTACTCCTATTTCATTCTTAATGAAGATATCCAGTATACACTGTGCCTATTTTTAAAAAGAAACATCATTTTTGTGGGACAGAGCCTGCAAATGCAGTAAATTGGTGACGTTTTGTAGTAGCTTAGCTCATTAAACTGCTATTTCTGAAAGTTTGGTCTCCCAGTTTATTTTTGACATAAAATTTAGTATTGGAAAAAAACCAAACCAAAATGTAACAAAGGAATATGTGAAATGGCTGTCTTTCCAGTGGAGATAGTGGATCAAATTCTGGCTTGACTTGTGATGCTTGACTTGTTGATTAGTGAACCTGGTATATAGCACTGCTAGATGGTTCAACAGAAAAATAATGCAAACAAGTGAAAATAGTTGCAGCAGGAACCGATGAAAAGTATGCACCCTGCATGGTGTTACAAATACAAAACCAGAGCATCTCTAGGAATCAAATGCCTTGATGATACCTTCAAAACTGAGATTCCTGAAAATATTACAGGTACATAGTGGTGTGTGGTTTCTTGTTTTGTTGGGCTTTCCCGCTTAATATAGGTTTGTGAAGAAATTAGTAAATACACCTAATAAAGTGCTTTGGTTTTGGCTATGTGCTATGAATGGGGCAAAAACAAATCAGGAGGATAAAATGGAATTTTTAAGAAAAAACAACCAGAAAACCATTCAGAGCCAGGAGTTAATTCAAAGTGAAATCTGATAGAAAATTCAGGAATCATTCTGTGAAAAATTTGGTTTGGTTTGGTTGGGAGTTTTTGTTGTTGGTTGGCTGGCTTTGGGTTTTTTTCCTAGCACTCTTGCACTTACAGCATTCTAGGAAAACCCTGCTCTGAAATGTGCTGGTTCCCTCACTGCCATGAGCAATATAAATGAAGATTTTTGTCACTGAAATTGGGAATCTGGATGTGTTTAAAGTGTCCAAATAAGCAATACCTTCTCCACAGTTTTTCTTTTATGTTTATAGTATGTTGGGTATTCCCTGCTGTCTTTATGAGAGTCAGAAAGCAAAGGAGCTGCTCTGACACACAGCGCTTTTTCTGCCAGGATGGCTATTTCATGTTTTGATTTGGTTTGCTTCTTCCATGTTTCTTTTCTCTCTTTCACGCCTGTCTGTCTGTTTTGATTTGTGCATCCTGTCCCATTTTTATATGTAACAAGCAACTACATTAATGCTGGCTGACTAAGAAAGCAGCACCATTTGCTGGGTAAGAAGCATCATTTCTCACTGTAACACTTCCTTTCTGGCGTGGGGGAGGGAAATTCATGTAGAGTAGATTTATCTCGGCTTCCCTGTGCATTAACAGAGAAGGGGCAGGAGGAACAGTAAGTGAGTTTCCACCAAGAAAAATCCTGTTATTTCCAGATCTGACAACCCTTTCAGGCTGTGCTTTGGCAACAGGTGAACTTGATTGTGAAGAAGTCACTTTGGCCTCTTCATGATAAAGATTTATGATAGTACAGTTCCTGCTACAGTTTTCTAGGTTTCATCAAGGTGAGTGTAGAGCTTGGTGCTCAGGCACTTGCTTTTAGTGACCAGATTTGGTGTTAGCAGTAGTCCTTCTTTTGGTGGAAGTTTGGACTAAATCACCTCCAAAGATCCTTTCCTAAAAAAATTTCTATTTGCACCCTTTCCCTATAAAAAAAATCCCTTTGTGATTTTGCAGTTGCTTGAAGCCCTTTCAGTCGATGTGCAGCCCCTATGAGAACAGGCACCTACTGGGAAATGGATTACAAAATATTGACAGCTATAATATATGTAAGGTTATTCTAAAAAACAGACAAAAAATGCTTTCCCCCTGCCTTAAACATTCAGCTTTTTCAGGAAATTCCTTTTGAGGAGAGTTTCATGCAACAGCAATATATATATATAAATATATATATTTTTATATATATTTATAGTTTGCAAATGTACTATAAAGAAGTTCTTAATGTATTATACAGTTATTTTCAAATAATTTAGAAATCAGTTTTATTGTGGTGTCCTAGGTGCAGTAAAGACTCTCTGTAAATAATCAGTTAATCATTCTTTCTTGTACTTAAAAGTTCATGTAAAAGAACCAAGAGGAAATAACATTTGCTGAAAATCTTTTCACAGCAAAATGTTTGCGTGTATAAATATATGCTGAGAGGAACATGATGTATATAAATACAATTAGATTCTTCTCCTGCAAGATCCAGTTACTGCGGATTCATGTAGTATATAGTCAAATACTTAAATAATGTTTTGGAGAGCTGACTCACTATGCTTACGCCTGTGATTTGCTTCTGGGTACTTTGTCACATTTAGCCTGTAACTTTTTCAAGACTACCGTTGTGCATCGTGCACTGTTGTCAGATAGCAAAATCTTTCCTTCTGATTGGTGTCGTGCTCATCTATAAATGGTGGCCACATAAATCAGCTGCCTTTCTGAACTGTCCCTGGTCATACCTAGCTTGGCAGTATGTAGTCTTTTCCTCCCGTTTGACCTTCTCCCTCCCCATCCCCTAAAAATGTTAAAGAATCTTTCTCAATTATCTCTTGAACAATGAAATAATGAAAATTACAATTCTGGCCTATCCTCTTTAATTTTCTCATTCAACTGTAATATTACAGTTTTTTTAGACTGTGATGACTTGGAGAGTTTCTCTGAGGGGCTGTCTAGAAATGCTTAATTTCTGTCCAGTTTTGAGAGGAAGTTCCGCTTGTACCTGTTTTGTTACAGATTCTGGGTCTAGACAGGACTATTCAACAGAAATCTAAGCCTTGGGTTCAGCATGACTATACCCTTAGTTTCCCTCTTGCAAACAGAGTTAGGAAATTTATTTCTTTTCTGCAATATCATTTTGAAGGTTGTGAAGCTGAAATAAAAATGCATGAGGCTCAAATAGATATCCATAACTGCAATGTAATGCTCTTCTAGTGCTATTGTGGGGGAAAAAAAGCCACAACTAAAATAACCTTTAGATCTGTAGGGCCAAGGAGGAGGTATATTTGCCAGGATCTATAGCCTCCATCCCATGTAGTCTGTACTTGCTTAGTTTGTCAGAATGAAATTTTATAACTACGTCTAGTAGAACTCAGGTGGCTCATCTATATTGATTTTAGCATCTATCTATAGGACATATAAAAATGGTTGGAAACTATTCAGAAGAAAACTGCTGGGTATGTAGGATAGAGGAATGTATGCCTGGTGATCCTCCCATAAAGAGATTTCCTTTAATTGCTGGATTGGCACAATAAAGCAAGGTCTCAACTTCATATACTCAGAATGTATTGTCATTACTAAATCCAGCAAGACCGAATGGATTTTGGGTTGTTGGTCCATCCTTTAGAAGTTGAAGTTTCAAACAGGCATAATGTCATATCATAAAACGCATGAAACCTTAGATTTGTTTCTCATATGTCATAAACACTAAGCAAAATTTTGACACTTTATTCCTTTCCCAAGGATTTCAGTAGCAATTATTTATATTTATAAATCATTATTTATCTTTATAAATTCTTTATTTATCCCATACCTTTTTCACTGTTATTACAGACCTGGATCTTGTGCTTTTTTTCTGTAGATAGTTAATTTTTTGTGTATTTAAAGCAAAAAACCCCCCACAATTCTATCCAAAAATGCCCATACCTGAGATCAAAGTTAAGTGAATGTCTGCCTAATGTACTTTGAATTTCTTAGACCTTAGATGAATTCAGGTTATAAAAAACATTCTACGTGGTAGTCTAGATTACCAGCTTTTAAGAGCGTGGTACTGTCTATTTATAAATATTGTCTAGAAGATTTTTAGGTACTAACAGAATACAGACATTGATAAATGGTAGTTCATAGGACTGAAATGCCAGTGACTGCTGATTTTTTTGTTGCATTTTTTTCATTATCTCTTTGTTTTCATTTCTGGTACCTCTGAGTTTCATCTGAAACATGATTACCAGGCAGCCTTTACTGGAAGGACTGGTATTTTGGGGAATGTTTCAGTCTTCCTATTTCCTCCCTGTCCTCCTTCACAGTTGCGTCTCAAAAACTCCCTTTTTGCAGGTATTCAAAAAAAACTCCATCTTTTTTTTTTTCTATCTGATTTTTGGGAAAAGCTGTGCAAAATGCTGACCTTAGCAATAAAGACTTTCTTTTTTGGCAGAGTCCGCTCAGCTTCTTTGCCACTTTTGACCCTGTCTTTAAACTGGGAAACTTATAACTATAGATATGAATGGTTTGTTTTATTGTACAGTGAACCATCCTTCCAGTAAGTGCGTGGAAAGGAGTCAATGAGGCAAAGAAAGTGAGAACATAGGGAGAAATGCACCTTGAGTACCACAGTTATTCAAGCTTGGAAGTGTTTTCAGGCATTAGGTAGGTGATGATAAAGCTGCCTTTTGAACTATTACTTACAAAGATACACATATATTGCATGGTATAGAAAAAAATGTGTATGTATGCTTTCATTTAATACTGTTTTACACATGCATATGTAGCTGCAAAGATACCTGCACACAGATAAATATGAAGTAGTTAATGCTGCATTTTCCACAAACCATCTACAATATTCTAAACCAGCAAAGGTTCTTTTTTTTTCTTTGTCTGGCTACATCTTCCCCTTAAACAGGGTCACCAGTGAAACAATTCATAATGCTTAATAACACACTCTACCAGTGATGCACTCTTCAGAATACTGAAATCGATTTTTCTTCTCTAAAAGTGTGACCTGCCAGCGTAGCCTTTGTCCTAATGCCTAGTAATATGTGATGTTCCTGACAGCACGGGATGTGAGCGCAGATGTTCTGCAGGCATCAGAAAAAAGCAGCCTCAGTGCAATGTCTAATGCTGTCGAAGGGATTTCATTTGCCTGCAGATCAATGTCTGCTTTGAAGTAGAATAATTAAGGTGTTTTGTTCCTTCTGAAATGGGTTCTCAAAATCAGGTTTGTATCATCCAAAGCTTAATAACTGGCTAGATAGATATGCATGAGCTATGAGCATCTTATTAAATACATGGATACTTTACACTCTTGAAATTCAGAGTATTAAGGTTAGAACCTAGGTTTAAACAACCACTTTAATGATGAGGGTTAATATGGTCAAAGCTGTTAAAAATACCACAGTGGATCTGAGCAGCTACCTGTCTGTCCTACAGCACCTTTGCTGTAATGCTTATCCTGAGATAATTTTCAAGAAAAGTGTTATTCTGTTCACTGCTATATTATACCTGCAGCATAGGGAATTATACTGTTCATTCTGCATCACACAGAACTCCTGCTTGAAGTTGTCATCCTATGAACATCAGAGAAACATTTCCATGGACTTTATTTAGTTCTGCAAAGCTGGATGGGCGGATTATTTGTTGCTAGTTGTTAATTTTACTGTAAGCAAATCAGAATTTACAGTGTTGGTGCAGAAATTGCCAGATTAAGGGTTTGTGTGATGCAGATGAGTCAATAATTCCTTGAATTCTGTGAATTTAATACTTCTGCAGTGTTGGACTGCATCTTGTTAGGCAGTTGCACAGTCAGTGCTGTTCCTGTTCCTGAGGGTGTGAACCACTTTCTTTCCCACTTATGCTTCCTATCACGATGGCAATGACAGCAAGTATGGCAAAGTATAGTTAAGCATGCTAAATGTATAATGCAGTTGTCCTTTATTGCAAGTTTGCAGCTGATGGCAAAGTGGACTGAAATGGTGTTCTTGGAGACTTCTGCTACAGATCACTGCTGAAAAAATTTCCAATCCCTACAGCTCCTTCATACAGGATTTATTCAGCTCTGTTTTTTGTGAGGAGAACCATATTCTTTTACTGAACTAGCTCTTTTTTGATGTTTGCTAGTTCTCTACAGTGTTACTTGCTTATTAGCAAAAATTTCAGAACAGAAGGAGTATACAGTCTTATGTTATTTATTATATCTGTACATTATAATATTACCATTTTGTTTGGTGCAAAAGCACATTTTTATAAAGCTAATTTAGTGATATATACCAGCACCAAGTCTTAAGAGCTGAAGTACATTTGCAATCTGGTGTTTTAACTTGTTGACCTGAAGAAAAAATGAAGTTAGCTTGTGACAAGAACACACCACACCCCACACCATATTCTCATTTTTCTGTCTTCAGAGGCAATGTACAGCTGTAAGGAGGTAAATAGTTTCTTTCTGTCTGCCATCAGAAGCCACAGAGTCACAGCATGTCTGAGGCTGGCAAGCATCTCTGGGGACTGTCCACTCCCGTGCCCCTGCTCAGAGCAGGTTGCCCAGGCCTGTGCCCAGTTGTGATTTGAGCATCTCAGAGGATGTTGTATCCTGTTGTAGACACTGCTAGATCTACTTGTGGATTTTCCAGGTTTTTGAAACTTTGCAGCATCATTTCATCATAGCAGTCTTGTTTATTAGGGATTATGGCATAATCTGGGACTCAAGCTTAATCTGTTTCTGGACCAGTTGTGTGTCTTTATGAAAGCTGCATCTGTTTTCTTTGTTGGTCTTCCCCAGTGAATTTCTTTCCTGTGTACTTTTCAGTGTTTCTGCATGGATGGGTGTGCTTTGGGGGGTGAAGAGGGCAACAATGAAATCTTGATCACCTCTTGGAGATTCTCTTGTGCAGTATGCGTGGGAAGTAAGATGTTTGCCTTGGAGGCTAGTTTAGTCATGTTGAAGTCTAGAAATGTTATAGAATGTGAACCTCTGATCTTTGATTCTTAGAAAAGATGGTTTTTTGTGAGTGAGCAACTCTCTTTTCAGTAACATCTTGACACAAAGACAACTAAGGCTTTTGCTGTTGCCTGACAGGGATTGATGGCCCAGCTGCTTTTCAAGATGATGTTCAGAAGATAGGAAGTCAAGTGCAGATTCTTACCATTGGACAGTCTAGCCATGATGAAGATGATGGAGAGAAAATGGCTAGTGGCCAACAACAGCAAAGCAAACAAGATCTTAGAACGACAATGCAGAAAAAAGGTAAGTAGCCAAAGCTGCCTTCATGTTCTCATTGCTTGCTTTTTGTCCATTGACTCCTTTTCCTATTCTCACTCTGAGCCCTAGCCTAAGCAGAGACTGTTACTCTGTGTTTCTTCTTCTCAGAGCCTGTTAGGTTCTGCTCTGTTATCTCCAAAAAAAACCCAACCCTAAGTTCTCTGTCATCCCAATGAACAAGAACTCTCCAGGCTCTCAGGGATGTGGCTTTCCCATCTGCAGTGCAGTACCGCAATTAAGGTACCAGGCAGATGCTAATGCTCATATCCATCTGTTCGCATTTTTATATTATGCAACTCTGAAATCATTTACTTGAGGCTTACAAAAAAAGGGTACAGAGTACAACATTCAAACTAGAATATTAATTTTAGTTGTGTTGTCAGTTAAACATTGTCCATGTTTTCACAATGTGTGTTCATGCTTGCTAAGGTGAAAATTACAGCACCGTGTGTATTGCAGCATTTCCCATGCATAGTCCTCAAATGTTCCAGAATATTATTTTTTTTCTAGAGGCATGGATGATTTGGGAGATTGTGTATGTACACATTCATGCATCCGTCTCTTCCTTCCTGCACTGTTATCTCTCATTAGAGGTTAACTGTGGGAAGGAAAAAAAAAATCCTAAAATCCTCACAAAGCTTTTTCTGAAGTCATTTGCTTTGGAGTTTTCTTCTTCAGTGTACAGCTTTTGAAGCAAAGATGGCTCAAGCCAAGAGTGCTCTGATGCTTTAAGAATAAACTCTTTGTGTGTAAAGAGCAAAATGTAAGTGCAAACTCAACTCATCTAGAATAGACTATTCATACCTAAATGCCTACCTCTTGTCTGCAGGACAGTTCTCACTAAGATTCATTTTTTCTGGGACATTACTCTGCAGATGTGAGCAACTTCAACTGAAATGGGCAGATTTTCTCAAAGTGTGGTATTTCCTGGGCATTTGAGTCGGAGGGATATTGGCATGACTAACAAGTTCTGATCTGTGTGGTGATTGTGTTGCTTTAGACCATGGCTCAGAATATTTAATCGTCAGGCATGCTACTTACTAAAGCTGATTGACTTAAAAACTACCAACAGACTTCTCAAATTAGGTCAGAGTACTCAGATTTTTACTTCAGGGAACATTTCTATTTTTGATGTTTTTTCCAGGTTAAAATGTACTTTTATTCTCCCCAGTTTTTTGTTTACATTTTAATAGAAACAGTGGGGTTTTTTGTTTTGCTTTGGCTTTGTTAATTCATATTTTTAAATATATATGCAGGTCTGAGTATATGCCTGATCAGAAGAGACACTGCTAGAAGTGGACCACTAATATGCTTGAAGTCTGGGGAGAGGCTTTTTTTTTTTAATGGGAATGCTGAGGTTTACTTATATTTGTTAACAACAGAGCTATGCTCTGTGAGACACAAAGAATGGTATTAAAACATCACTGCAGCTAGCAGCATCTCTGTAAAATATTTTTACTATGTGTGTAGGGTTTGCCACTTCATACCAGCAGAAGAGGCTTGTTGGAAAGTTTTCGAGTATCTCAGTGTTCATGGGAAACTTTATGTAAAGCTAAGGCTTTTCACGTGGAGTCCCACAGTTGCTTCACTGCTTGTGGTATGTCATTACTGGCATTTCCTAGTTGGTCTGAAAAATGTTTAGAATTGCTGTCTCCCATCAGTGCTTCTCTTGCATGGAATAGGAGCAAAAGGAGAAGAACACAGATTAAATGCTCACTGGCCTAATGGGAAAGGCTGAGCTCCATCAGATTTGTGTAGCCCTGATTTATGCCCATTCTGCTCTTTGATAACTTTGTGGAGAGAAGCCTCTTTCAGCATGTGTCTCTGCTTCCCCAGCGAGACAAGTTCTGTTACAAGACACGAGATTATAGGCTACCTGAGTGTGAAAGGAATATGCTGCTTGCAAGATAATGCCAAATATTTTATTTGATTTCTCCATCTGTTGGAAATTGCCATACTAGAATAATTTTCTTCCTGCAAGAAATATTTGTCCTTTTGATTTCAGAAGTCTTAATACGTAGAGTTCCTCTCTGGCAAATGAGTCACTAGAACAGAGCAAGTCTGCCATAAGTTTTCACACTGAATAACTAACTTTTAGTCTTCACATTTATCAATTTCCTACATGTCTCTGTAAAGACTTGGAAAGAACAATTTAGTCTTAATTCTTCTTTGCCACCTGAAGTTATAATTGTTTTCATATTTAGAGAAGGAATAGATTTGATTTCTGGGCTCAAAAGCAAAACAGGAGCTCTCTGGAGCATTCTTCCCCACAGGTCATGAGTGCAGACTTTTCTAAGGCTGGCATGGAATTTCCACCTCCAAAATAATGGTGGTGAGGCAGTGAGGACGGATGTAGAAATAAACTGGTTACATCTGTGCATATGCAAGTATGGCTTCATTGCATATCTGGCAGCTGAGGAAACGGACTGTCTCTACTACCCATGCATAGTTGACTAGAAGGTGGTTGTCATTAAGAAATAGTGCTTGTGATTAATGGGTATGTGATTAATAATGAGCGAGTTCTACAGGCTTTGAAACTATCTGTTGACCTGTGAACTCAGGCCTCCCTTGCATGACCAGATCCTACTGAAACACTTCTGCTGTCAGGCGGTGTGGTGTATGTCCAGATTGGGGAAACTGAAAAAGTGGATAGCAAGACCATTCATGGTGCAGCTGAATGAAATACAAGCATTGTGTGTACTTCTATTTTACTTTTATACGGTCACTCTTACTACTCTGGTGGTGTTTCATTATCCAGTCTGCATCTGGTGTCAAGAGCTATTAAGTTATTGGAAGCAACAATAACATAAAAGGTATTTAAATGCCTTTTTTGGTATCTTTTTTTTTTCTCATTCCAAAATTTGAACTGAAGAAAACCATTACTGATACTATCTCTAATGTTTAGAATTGTGTACATTAGTTTGGTTCAGTCTCTGCTTGTTGCAGACCAAACTCATATTCCAGAAGACTAAGCTACATGGAAGTCTCTATGCGTGCTCCTGAAAGTCCCCAAACAGTTTAGAGAGCCTGAGAAAGGTGATGAGTCCAGACTGGGCACAGGGATTTAGGTAGAATTTAGGTCATCTGAATATGAGTCTGAATACTTTTTTTCAATGTTATTGAACGAGTATTTGTGTAGAATCTGTCTATATCACTTGTGTTGATCAATTTTATATTTGTGTGTGTTAGAATTTGAAAGTAGGCCAAACACCTAGCATGCAGGGAACAGTGTGCACAGAAGGGTTTGTGGCACAGCCGTTCATGGATGATGACTTCTGAAGCTTCAGCCTGTGATCCAGGGCTTATGACTTTATCCAAAGTACTAAAAAAAGAAGCTGACAGTAGCTATAAGGAGGTAGAAGTTGAATTTGGTTGTGCAGAAAGATAAAATGTCCATAATTGAGAATTCTGGCAGCAGCATTATGGCCCCATCCAGTAAGCCTTTAGCTCTGTGCAGTTGCAGCTCTGTTGGCAAGTTAGGCTTGTTCACTCAATTAGGGTTTGCAGAATCAAGCCCACGGATTTTTTCCTTTCCCAGATCCCCATGCAAATACATCCTGGTCCTCTTCCACCTCCCAATCCAGTCTTGTCGCCCTGGATCATGTTCCTGGTAAGTACAGAAGGAAAAAGTTAATTGCGCCCATGCTGCTTGGCTCTGGAAAATTTTGCATTTCATTTATCCTTCTGCATCGGACTTACCAATAGTGGAAATTCTGGACCAAGTGTTTTGAGGTTTTTTTGTAGTTTGGTTTTTTTTGTTTGTTTGTTTGTTTTAGGAAAAAATATTGCATAGTTAGCCTCTAATATGTGGAACTTAGAGTTTGAACCTGAGTACAGGGTGGCTTCATCTGCATGATACTCCTTGAAAAACTAGGCCTGGCAAATGTCCCACCGTTGATGCTTTCTGCTGCTAAGTCCTATTTGATGTTCAAAGTTGTGTTTCCCTTTGAAATGTCTGAGGTTTTGAATTCTTGTAAAGTCAAATTTTTAAGTACTTTAGGGCAGTTCTCTTGGCTGGGGCTGATACTGTTTTTTACATGAAATATATATGCATGAGAACATTTCCTTGATGTGAATGTTTCTCCTCAGTCTACAATCTGCTCTTCATCAGATCATGTAGGAACAGTAAAAAGTGTGCTGTTTAAAGGCTTGTATTTTAATTGTTTGGTTTCCAAATGGCTGTGATGGGTTGTCCACTCAATTCCAATTTCAGGTTTAAGATTTTATTTTGTGTTTGATTAAGAAGATCTGAATTTAATTCCTAACTGGATATTGCTCCTGTATCACTGGGTAACTCAGTCCTCTCTGTGGAATGGAAACCATGATATTTCCTTTCTCATTTGCTGAGATGTTTTGGCTTCTCAGGGCAGGTACTGTCTCACCCACGTATTTGTACACTGCCGCGCACGGTGAACCCCCCTCACACATTCTCTCACCTGTGAGCCTCAGGGTGCAACAGGATAATAAGTGATACTTCACAGCAAGTATGGACAGCTTTAATGTTTTAGTATTTCATGTAAGTGCACTGCCTTCTCCTCAGGCATTTCAAGCAGCATGAATTTTGATGAGGAAGATGATGAGGAAGATGAAGACAGCTCCAGTTCTTCACAGCTGAACAGTAACACCCGGCCTGGTTCTGCCACAAGCAAGAAATCCAATAAGGTAAGGGGTGAGTGGCGACAAAGGAGCATGCAGGCTGCTATGTACTGCTCCATGATTTCAGAGTGCCGTCAGGGCAGGCCTGGCTTTCTTGTTTTGGCTTTAATATGCACTAGAGTATCTCCACAGTGATTTACTGTGATACCTCTCAGGGTTCCCAGTAGCAAGCAATGAAAATAATGACTTGGAGCAAAGAATAGCAAATATTGTCTGAATTTAAATTAAGAGAAAAGTAAACAGTAAATATTTACCTTTCTGCCTATTGAAGGTACTCAGAAGGATCTTTTGTTTCTATTGCCTTCTTCTGAGCATTTTTCCACCCTGTTCTCACTGCTACCATCCAATAATAAAATCAGATTTTGGCTTGCTCAAATATTTTAAATCACAAGCTCTTGCTAAACTGGTTGATGGTGCCCCACTGTTTTATATACTGCACTGAGTTCTCATCTCTGTTATATCTCTATCTAGCTTAATCTATCTGTCCCCATCCCATTTCTTCCTTTCATCAAAGATCATCACTGTCCTTGGGTATGGTCTTTCTGAAAAAAAGAAGTGTGGTGAAATGGGGAGGTGTGAGCCAGGGTTGGTTTAGTAACATTACAGCACTCTGCCTGTCAGCCGCCCTGTTCTGCTTTGCCAGGTGTGTCTGTATGATGGACATCAGCAGTGCTGAGAAGTGCTCCTTGGGCCTTTGGTAGCCAAGAGCTTGACCGATTGGATGGGGAGAGATCCTTAGCTTGATAAGCTGCCTTCAAGACTGCTGAGGAATCAGAACAAGGAAGACAATATATCCCTTGTATTTATTTTTTAAAAGTGTAGCTTCCATCAAATGTCATTCCTTTGTACTTACAACCTTGTAAATCAAAGTTGAGGAAACCTGAATTGTGCTTACTGTTTTAGGAAGCGGCCTCAGCCCCCAGTCCTTCCACGAATGAGCCTCTCATAGAAGTTGATGACCTGGAGGAATTTTCTGTAAGACCTGCTCCACAGGGTGTTACGGTCAAATGCAGAATCACAAGAGACAAGAAGGGAATGGACCGAGGGATGTACCCTACTTATTACCTCCACTTGGAAAGGGAGCATGGTAAAAAGGTCATAAAATAACTTGAATGGCATAACAGTTGCATCTGAATATAAAAAAAACTATTAAAAGTCTAAAGAAGTCTTACAAAGGAAATATAATCTTATATTTTAAATATATTTTCACTTTCACTGAGATCTGTCCTACAGTCTTCCAAAAGCAAAACAATGGGATCACTCTATTCTGCTGCCTTTCTTCACATGTCTAATCTTTGGCCTTAAATAATCCATGCATGGCACCTTTATGTGACAGTCAGCAGTTGGAGTGCTCTGCATTCTGTGTCCTGAAAAACAGCTGTTTTCAATTCAACTGGAAGAGCCAGAGCAACTTAGAATGATACATTTAACAAAATAGATCAAGTTTAATTATTTAGACCATAAATAATGGACTGAGTGGTTGAGAAATCACTTTCCCTTTCCAGTGGTTTTGCGAAGTCCCAGGAAACCTTCTGATACTAGAAGTCAGAAAAAATGCCTATGGTTTCCTTATATCAAAGGTGGAAGTGGTGTGCGCTAACCCCTTTGGCATTCTAGAATATGTTTTTTTGCACTGCTTAGGTGTTTCTGTTAGCTGGAAGGAAACGAAAGAAGAGTAAAACCTCTAATTACCTCATCTCCATAGACCCAACTGACCTGTCTCGGGGTGGAGAGAGTTTTATTGGAAAACTGAGGTAAACACTGATACATCTAAGAATTTTCTTTATATAATATAAAGTTGATTTGAAATTAAGAAGTCTGTAAGACACTATGACTTCTCAATTAGAGGCTTGACTACATCATGTGTTAATGGTCTTAAAGTTCACCAGTATCCAAGGCATGTTTTTGAAACGTCTTAAGTATTTAGAAGATCACATTGTATTAAAAGTCAGCAGGACTGAAGCTCTTAAATGCTCAAAGGCCAGATTCACAAGGGTTTATGTTCTCAATTTATCATAATGGGATTTTCAGAGGTTCGTAAGTAGATTGTGTCTAGCCCCTATTGATATAAATACCTTGGAATGGAAGTTAGATGTCTGTTAGACAATCTGAAAATCTCTTTGATTTTGCCCATTTCTTAAGATTTTAATTAGAGTTATTTACAAGTAGTGGAATTCTTTCAGAACCACTTTTATCTGTCACCCCATCACACATCAGTCTGTTGTTGATACCTATGTGGAGCCTCAGATGTATGTTTAGATCCTATGTGCCAGAGGAAGGGGGCTGTGCTGCTAATTGCCATTTGCCTATGACAATCTTGGATCTTAATGCATCATTTACTGCAGTGCAAACACAGAATGAGGATAATGTGGGTTTAGTATGTGCTAAGTGGTATTTTGGGCTCCTTGGTGTGATTTCCACTTAAATAGGAAAGACTGATCTTATTTATAACTGTGGAAGTCACTCTCTGTGTTCTAATGGAGTTAGTTGCATAAGAAAGCAGATAGTTTTGTAGAGAGTAAGCATATTTTAAAAACCAAGCAAACAAACAAAATAACCCCACCTGAGTGTTTCCTTATTGCTTTCTTGAATTTGCTAGTTTGCAAGATGTCATGAGAAGTCTCCAGTGTAATGATAAGGGACCTTTAGTACATTCCCTGTACTGTACCTCTACATTTTTGTTATGGCCTTTAATCCAGGAGTTGCCATTTAGTTGGGATTGGAATTAATAACTATTTGTACTCGTTTTTATCTGTCTTTCCTTTTGGGCTACAATGCAATAAAGGATAGATGTCTCTAGCAGCATTACTGATAAATGTTGATTGGATTTTCCTTTTTTTCTTTGATAGATCAAATCTTATGGGAACTAAGTTTACAGTTTATGACAATGGAGTAAATCCAGTGAAAACAACATCAACCCTGGAGTCAAGTGTCCTGCGTCAGGAGCTAGCTGCTGTTTGCTATGTAAGTACTGCTTGCAGGCAAAATATGCAAGAAAGGGTGGTTCAGTTTCTGAAATAGCACAGAGAATTTCCTTCTCACTTATGATTATGTAAATCAGTATTCATACTTTGATGCAATCAAACAGCTGATCTTCACTAGAGCAAACCAGGAAATTCAGTGGAAAGTAGAGGTGAAAAATGTTGTGCACAGAACAAGGTTGCCCAGTTCTCACTTTTGGTCAGAAGGTGTTGGAGCTTTTACATAACCCTCTGAAAGGGGTAGGATGCTTCACAGCTTGCAGGCACCACCCAAGGCAACCTCCTGAACTGGAAAGAGTTGTGCACATAGAATTACTTCTCTAAAGTATGATCATTTGTAATGGCATTTTGGAAGAGGCTTCCATTATCCAAAACACAGGTAGCTGGACAGCTGGGTCTGCAGCAGTGGCCAAGAGACAAGGATAAAACCTCTAAAACTCCTTTTCACCAGGAAAAAACCCAAACCAACCCCAAACAAAATCCAAAATGTAATTGAATGAGAGAAACCAGTGTCTTACGGGACAGTAAATAGCATTTGTCAGGGGCAACACAGACAATCAAGGCTTGGAACACAGTTGCTGTTGTTTCGTGATTACTGGATGACTAACTTTTGATGAAATTATTCTTTCTGTTCCAAAATCTCTGGGCCCAAAATCGGTACATACACTTCTATAGAAAGTTTTCTATTTTCACAAATCAAGAACTTCAGACAAAAATACCCAAGAACCACTTTTATGAAAAGTTCCTGCCCAGGTCTAATCAAGGATGCCTGGAGTTCTGTCAGGTCGAAGTGCAGCCATCCCAGCGTATACCCTGTGAATGCACAGGGTGCATTCCTGGAAATGTCAGCTTCAGGATTCAGGGAGCAATGCCCCTGGAAGCTTTCACACATGGGAAAGAAAGCAGGGAACCATCTTTTTCATGCACAGTGCTGAGAGCACTGAGGGGTGGCAATATTGACTGCTTATGTGTTCTTTTCCTGCTGCTTAGAATGCAGGTTTCCTGTGAATATAGTATAAATGGTGTGTTCACATGTGCTGTTATTCAGGCACATGGCCTATGGTTGCAGACAGACAGGCACACACATTCCTGTTGGATTTGAAACCTCTGAGAATTTCAGAAAATCCAGCTAACAGGATTTAACCAGAAAGTCCAGCATTTGATGTCAGTTTAGAGTTTGCCTGAAGTTTTAGTAGGGAACTTGGAGAACTTACATGTAGAATAAAAGATAATATTACTGGTTTATATAGGAGGCAGACAACTAGTCTTCTGGTGCAAACTGGAAATACAAGGAGAAAACAAAAAATAGTTTTAGAAAAGTTATATAATAAAAAATGTAGGCATTGCTTGTGTAATTCAACAACAATGACATTTGAACCATTAACATTACAAGTAAAAAACAGCAGAGGTAATTAGAAGTGTGAGCGTTGGAAACAATAGAACCATTGCTACTGTTTGGAGAATGTGGCTATGATAAGCTGCTTTTATATGTCTGTTTTAAAATCCACAGTCTAAAACTTGCACATTTGTATAAGAAAATGACTTGTTCCATTGATATTTTGATGCTCATGGAGAATCATAAAACCATAGAATGGTTTGGGTTGAAAGGGACCTTAAAGATCATCCAGTTCCAACCCCCCCTGCCATGGGCAGGGACACCTTCCACTAGACCAGGTTGCTCAAAGCCAGGTTGCTCAACCTGGCCTTGAAGACTTCCAGGGAGGGGTTAGCCACAGCTTCTCTGGGCAACCGGTGCCTGTGTCTCACCACCTGCACAGTAAAGACTTTCTTCCTAATATCCAATCTAAATCTACCCTCTTTCAGTTTGAAACTGTTCCCCCTTGTCCTATCACTAGAAAGGCAGCAGGCTTGCAGGTGTGCTATGGCCAGAGGACCAAAGGAAATTGGCTAGTAATGAAATATCATTCCAAGTTTGCTAAAGTGAGATGATTATTCCTGGCTGCAGCAGAACCACAGCAAAGAATACCAGAAAGGGCACTCCCAAAACACCCCTGTCCTAAGGTAACCTTTTACTTCCTGCCTTGAGATTTTCCCTGAAGTAAAAACTATAATAAATAATACTTTGAAAGCAACTCTATGCCTCTCACTGTCTCTTAGCTCATCCAATCAAGAACCCAACTGGAGAGCAAGCTGTACCCGCTTCCACCAACTTACTGAGCCTGACCTGTTGAATCATCTCAGGAGGTCTAATTTATAGAGGCAGGAGTTGGTGATACATCTATTGTTAACTGTGGGATAAGCATGTTGAGAACTCTCATTGTGGAGCTCACCTTAGGGCATGTTTCAAGCAGCAACAATAAAGTTAGTGCAAGGATGGAGTTTTATGTTATGTTAACCATTTTTACTCTCCCTGCTGATGGCTGGCTAGCAGATTAATAAACCTGCAGCAGCACCTAATGGCTGATTTCAGAATTGCTTGACAAATTTATAGAGAAGCAGGGAGGTGTAACTGTGCCATTTGTACCACAATTTTCTGTGCTGGATTCCTTTATATCCATATCTCACAATTCAGTTTGTGTCAGATCCTGCAGGCAGTAAGCTCAGCTGATATCCTGAGGTGTGACTTGGCATTAAGCAATAAAACTACATGTTTCTACTCAGGCCTCAATCCCTTGCACTGTGCTCTAATGCAGTGGGTTCTGTGGTTTGAGCTTTCTATGGAATGATAGTTTCTACATGATATATTAAGGACAGGGCACAGCAATGTGAATCAAATCCTGAAAGGGAAGCGGTTGAAAGAAAATTGGGGTAATTAAGTTGTGAATCTCCTAGGAGCTGCTGAGATATACACCTTGTTGCTTTTATCATGGCAGATGTTGCCACCATAGCAAAATGCTTACATATTTTTATGAAAGTGTGTAAGATTTTAAAAGCAACCCTGGGGAGAGGGTCTGTGTTCTTTCAGTCCAGTTTATGGTGACACATGCTCACAGGAACAGTGTACTGGTTGGGCTAAGGCACAGCATACATCTTCTAAGCAATGGTGGGCCAAATCCTTAGCCAATTTAAATCATTGGTGTTCTGGTTGAGTCAATAGAGCTCTTCCAGCTAACAACTCTTATTCTGAGTTCCTATGTAAACCAAAACTGTCAATGGCATTAAAATGGTGTGAAATCAGAATTTGGCTTATGTTCCTGTAATAATGCCATTTGTAGTCTTGTATTTACACGCACAAAATACTAAAGGAGGGAAATAAAAGAGAAGCAGAGAATGAGAGAAGAGATAAGGTGAATTAATTTTATTTGGATGCAGGTAGATTGGAAATGTCTGCTCTTAATTAAAGCTCCTTTTTTGTCCCTACTGTTTTCCTCATGTATTCCAAGTTTGTAGAATTTCAATTCTGTACCTTGATTTTAGAAAAAGGGTAGCATTTGCCAAGGAAATGTTTGATATAATTGGCGATTGATATAATGTACAACTAGAAACCATTCCCTTATGATTTGACAGAAGTGTTGATTTTAGTGCTTCTGAGTAAATCCAAAAAATATAGTCCTATTTTTTCTGTGATAATATTGCCTGCTGGTAGAGAAGTGATTCAGCACTATTATTTAATTTTACCTTGAACAATGTCTTCAACCAGTCAGCATCTAAATTAATTGTATATAGCATACTGCAACTTGATGAGAAGAAGAGCTTGTAAGACATTGCAGAGAAGACCAAAATTGTTGATAGTTAGTGGAAAATAAGTGCAAGCATGAATCTTTTCTTAGAAATTGTTCTCTGCTGTGCTGAGTCTCTCCTGCTTATAAAGTATGCTGGCAGTCATTTTAGTTTGAGTCTTGTCATGGTACAGAACCAAGTATATGCTTCCAGCTGAACTGAGAACATTGATTTACTCTGCCGAAGGCTGTGACATAAATGATTCAGAAAATAGGTAGAATCTTCCCATTCATGTACATAGTTATGAAGATATAAAAATATACCTGGATTGCTTCAAGAGTAAAATAACTCAGTGGAATTTTTTTTGAGTGCATAAAAATCATCAATGCATTGTGTAACATCTCCAGATGGTTTGCTGAGACAACCAAAGCTATTTCAAAGGTCTGATGGATAACAAAAGTTCTGCACAAGTAAGTTTTAGGCAGGTATCTTCACATGCTTCCAGTGAGTTTAGATGTGTGGATTTTTGCTTGTGAAGGTAGAGGTGTTTTTAAAAGTTAGATGTTGCTTAAAATTAGGACACTTTTATTCAATATATAGAAGCAGAGATTTCTGAATGTCCCAGTGTAGAGCCACACCAGTTGGAGCCTGTGGGTGTCCAGTTCTTGGCATCTTGTGGTATGTTGCTGGGAACAGTGCCAATGGGAATTTCCTTCCTGAGATTCCTTAGTGTGTGTCCACAGCCCTTCACTTGGGAAAGGTAGAGGGGAAAAAATGCATGAGGCTGAAAAAAAATAGAAGTAGCACAAAACATAAAGAGATGGACTTCCAGAGATGTCAGTGTTTCATTTACTGGCATTAGTGCTAAAATAGGCAATCAGGTTTTACTGAGTGAATTGGAAAATATCCTCCTTTTTCAAAAGTAGAGGAGGAGTTACTGAAATACTTGGCCCTAGTTGCTTCTGTGGAAAAAAAAAAGCCTCAGATAAAAATAAGACTTCAGGCATGTTTAGATTTCAGTGGTTGTGTTTTCAGAGGATAGTGCAATACTGGAATGCTTTTGTGAAAAGCTGGTCAGAAAGGCATCAAATCACATTTAATGGAAGAACTTGTATTTTCCATGGTTTCGTTTTTGCTGTCTGTGTTATTTCTTCACTTTTCCTGCCTTCATAGCTCAAAAATTTGCATTCATGCTAATGTGTTTGTTTTTTACTATGCTCATCTCTGAGCATAACATATCTGAAGACTTGGAAAATCACAGCACTGCTAACAGATGCTCTTACTGGCAGCTTCTTCTTGTTTGCTTCTGTGCTGGTTTGTGCTGGCTCTGGAATAAATTGAGTTGGTCCCATATATTTAATTTTGTTTCTCATAAAAATGTGTGACTACATTTTATAATTTTTAAATTACAGCTACATTATTTTGGGATCTAGCAGTAGCCAAGCAATCTGGTTAGTTCATATCCTTTTATTAACAAAGAGATGTTTTTTTAAATTGTATTAGGGTTGCTGGCAGCAACCGTAGGAGTGTTTTTGGAAACCTCTCTATTTCCATTTTTCCTGTTGTCGGAGATTCTAAGACAAAGCTAGTATGTTTGGCAGTGCCAGTGAAGGCAGGAGTTTCAAGATGTTTTTTGAGTTGACTAACAAATAAGTTCCCCGGGCTGCCACTGTGTCTCTCTGTTGAAGAAATTAACTTAAAGAATACAGAACATGATGAACTCTTTTCTAAACATTTTTAGGAAACAAATGTCTTGGGGTTTAAAGGACCTCGTAAAATGAGTGTGATCATACCAGGAATGAATATGGACCATGAAAGAGTTTCCATCAGACCACGAAATGTAAGTCATACCATTAGTCAATGATACAAAGTTACTTGAATTCTTTTTCAGTTAGAGTTGATTTCTTGGCATTTCTGAAGGTTTAGAGGTTAAAAAAACCCAGTATTTGAACAATTGCAGAACAATGGGATGTGTGACTAGTTCTGTGACTCACAAAAGCACTACAAATAATAATGTGTTTTGATAACAAAAGGTACCACTAACCTTTTCCAACCTCTGGAAAGGACTCGAAGGCACATTCACATTAAATTACTCGGAGGTCTCTGTTTCATTTGAAGATACTGTTCTGAGGGTTGAAACGACAGTTTAGTCTTTGGGCTAGGATTTATGAACAGGTTTTTTGTGTGAATTATTTTATTGTCTTGTAAGAATGTTAAACTGAAGTGTGTATCTGTGGTGCATGCAGGAACATGAGACACTTCTTGCAAGATGGCAGAACAAAAATACAGAGAGTGTCATTGAGCTGCATAACAAAACACCAGTCTGGAATGATGACACCCAGTCCTATGTTTTAAATTTTCATGGTCGAGTCACACAGGCTTCAGTGAAAAACTTCCAAATTATTCATGATAATGATCGTAAGTATAACTCTCTGTCTGTAATGTGTAGAAGCAGTACTGCATACACAGCCTGACAGTGATTCTGCCCTTACTGTTGTTACCTGCATGAGTTTAATTTAGTTGTGTGGGTCCTACTTGAAGCTGCTTTGCCTTGTGGCCGTGACATTGATACAGGTTGGGTGTTTAAATGCTTATGCTTGAGCAGGTGATTCTGTTATTTGCTATCTTAGTTTTCTCCCTTGGCTGCTCAACTTGTGAACTGAGCAACAATTTAGAGTCGTTTCTGAAATGAGAGCTGCAGTACTTCCAGACAGCAGGACTGTGGGCCACTATCATTCTGCTCAATCACTTGTATCACACATTCCATCCTTGGGTTTTTTGTTTGCTCCGGTCCCCATACACTGCTCAGCTGGAGATGGTGGCTGTCAGACTGGTCCCATTGCACAACCACTTTGCCATTACTACTTTTTGTAGTATTAGCCCTACAGAACACCCTGAAAATGTTGGGACACCATCACTAACACCTTACCGATCTGCTGCTTTCTGCCAGCAATGTACAGCCCCCATTTTTCTTAGGTGTAGGTACTGTTGTTGGAGCAGGGATAATGGCAAGTGCTCAAAGAGGGTGATATTGCCCCACTTTACACTCATTTTAGACAGGGAGAGTCAGTAGTTGCTGGAGCACACTGGGCTGCACCACTGCCATGCTAGGACTGCAGGCAATACTGGAAACTGGTGAAAGTGTCTGTGCCAGTCTCCAAGAACAACACTGAGTCTGAAACATTGGTGTATGCATTTGCTGTGTTTTACAAGGTGAAACAATTACACCTGCTTCTTCAATGAAACATTCAAACTGTGAATGAGGCTGAGATTTCCTCTTGCTGACAAAGTACAGAAGGGAAAAAAAGTTGAGGAAGAACTTCTGAATATGATATAACAGAGAAACATGATTAGGCCTAGATCACACTCATGCCTTCTTTTCGCCCATTACCCTTGCTCATCCACTTGCCTGAAGTTAAGTAGGAATAGGATTAATTGGTTCTTGGTACATGTGAAACTCAGCACTAGGTCTATATAAAAGGCTTGAACATGTTATACAGAGCATTTTTCTCTCTGTGTTTGAAAAAAACACTTTTTATCTGTGTAATATTTTTAAGACAGTAATAAGTCTTGCAATCCTTTATCACTGAACTGTTTCTCACTCAAGCTGTACTTGCTTCTCCCTCTCACATCAGCACACTCACTTGCTTGAATAAGTGTTGCGAAGTTTGATGAGTGAGCGTGCTTTGTTTGTTGAGCTGGGCCAGGAGATGATGTTGAATGCATACTTACTTAGTAAGGGCTGCAAACAAAAATAATGCTTTGTCACTTTTTATGACATTTCTTGCAGCTGACTACATAGTGATGCAGTTTGGCCGGGTGGCTGAGGATGTGTTCACCATGGACTACAACTACCCAATGTGTGCACTACAAGCCTTTGCTATTGCCCTTTCAAGTTTTGACAGCAAGCTGGCTTGTGAGTAAAGGGGCATGGGTGAGCATCCTCTCAAAGGAAGCAGTTTGCCATATGATTCCCAATTCCTGCTGGTGTCACTTATGCTCCGTACTAAACAGGTCAGGGAAAATGCAGCTGTGGAGGACCACTCTATTGCTGAAGAGAAAGTAAAAGGGATCTTCTAAAAATTCAGGACATTCAGAGAATAAATATTTTCCTTTTTTTTTTCCTGTCATATTTTTCTGGAAGTGGCATCAAGTTTGTGTAAATAGAAGTTCTGTCTCATGTCCTTGATTATGTTATAGAGATGTGCCATGATGTACTGTACCGTGGCTCTACTAGCACCATTATAACGGTGTCTTTTTTAAATCCAGAAAGGGCGTGCACGCTCAAAAAATTTCTTTTTACTTTTAAGAATTATTCCGAGGCTGCAATCATACCTCAAGGTTGCATTCCTACATCGACTAATCAGAGCTCCACATCATCCAACGTAAAAGAAAGATGCACTTTTTTGAATTTGCAAGGATCTCGTGTAGTATAAAGCCAAGTCTGGGGGTTGAAAACCTATACTGGACTGAACTTGATGCATTGCTATTGTATATGTAGAAGGGCATGATGAATTTTAATTGCAGTAGGAGGAAAAGGAGAAGTAGAAAGCACAAAATAATGTTGCACAAGTCACTTGAATTCTAAGCTGTCATTATGTTTTAACATCTACAAGCTTTTTAATTTGTTTTGAATGAAAATGTATTTGTAGTACGGAAAAGGAAAAGGGAATGTCTAAATGCCAAGAAAGCATAACTTATGTTGAATATGGCATGTCGTGTGTTGGGAATTTATATCCTTGTATTGCTGTGGCAGTTCAAACACATATTTTGTATGAAGTGATATAAACAGTTGGATAAAGGCTGTCTGCAGAGAATCATCTTATTTTGAACAGGCTGTGTAAAGCTGAGGAAGGTAAACAAATATTTTATTAAATCTGTCTGGCCTTTTGCAATTTTACAATTTGTTGATTGCATTTTTTGGACTTTCAGCAACAACCACTTTTCATATTTATTTCCCATTGTAAGAACTCTTGAAATCAATTGAAACTGTTTATGTTGTTCTCTAATGTAAACGTGCCAGCTACTGAGCTAAATCCTTCTAGGCCAATCTAGTGTATGCTGCATATAAATGAGACACTAGCAGGACACAGAATAGCTTAAAATAGTGTGGATTTTTTGTTTCTTTTTTTTTTCTGATTTATCTGGAATATATAACCAAATATAATTTGAAAACACAA
>VZRW01004662.1:0-28174 GCA_013398125.1 Aegotheles bennettii | reverse complement strand
CAAAAGGGTGTGGGAGGCTGAGCAGAAGCGTGAAGTGGTGGAGCTGTGGAAAGGTCCCACTTCATTTCACAAAAATGTGAAATTTTTGACCGTGATGTTGCTAAATTATAGATTGGTTATTCTATTATTGTCTACTCGTGGATGGGGTTCTTCCTCAAACCTTGTACATCAACTGATCCATGCTGTTGGACATATCCATAATGTCACTGAAATAACCACATTTGCCTCTGCCCAAGTCTGCTGCTTCTCCACTGGGCTAGGGAATTTGAACCCTTGATCTAAATCAAACCCTTAAGGCCACGACTAAAACTGGTGTGGGGTAGATGAAGTTTGGAAGCAATACAGTATCTTCCTTTGTCTGATCTTCTGTTGTCCAAAAGGAGACCTGCTGGGAAGGTAAATGTTCCCGTGCAATGGTCGCAACCTCACGTGACAAATGGGAAACACCCCAGACTGGTGAATCCCATTCCATGCAGACCATTGACTGGTGCATTGGTTGGGATGGGACCAGTGGACCATCAAACACCCTTCTTAATGGATATACCAATTTTAAGATTTCCTGTACCACTGACCCAAAACACTACAGCTGGAATTGTGTCTGTTCTGCAGACAGGCAGGGTGCTCAACAAAATGACCACATGCCGGTCGTAGAATCTGAAGCCTTTATTAAGCGAGGAAACCAAAGCAAATAGGATGAATAAGCAAATTAGCGATGCATCAAATCATTACTGCATAGAAAGAACAGTGATTAAGGCGGCACCACCAATTACCACCTAATCCAGGCCCACACTTGAAGCTGAGAAGCCCAATTGCCAGGAGACCCGGGTAATTGGAAGAGCTCCTACACAACGCGTCCACCTGTAGGTGAGGCTTCTGTCTTGGCTTCCAAAGGGACCTGCTTCTATAGTAAAAGTTTACTCACCTGGGCATGAATTTCTCATGATCTCAAAGTTGGTCACACCTAAGAGCGTTGGCCAGGCACCCCGGCGCAGCCAAATGTGGAGGTCACGGACCAGCTGCAGATATTTTTCCTGCCTTCTTCCAGCAGATAGTCGTAACAAAAACACACTTTATCAAAGACACATTTCATGTTTCTCATGGTCATGAGCAGGGATCAACTCTCAGTGAGGTTCTCATCCACTACAGTACCAGAGTCTATAATTGCCATAGTGATGAGAGTGGAACTCAGAAATTGGGTCCAATAGCTCGAGCCCTTTCCCTGGGTTGTACTTGCTGTAACTACATCACCTCTATCTATGACCTGGTTCCATTGAACATTTGATAATACCTGTATAAGTTGTAAGAAGCTAATATTGACTTCCATGGGACACACTGTTTGGTTGGGTAGTGATGAATCATGGACTATGGATGTGCCAGTGGAAGGCCCACAATGCCAACACACTTGGGATTCTTGACAATCTGTTCAGTCTGGTGAAAACAACCTCTTGTGCCACCTTTATGGGGAAGGATCAAATGGGAACCAGAACATATTTGGCAGCACCCGACTACTGGGACGGTAGCGGGATAGACATTGGAGTTCATCCTTACACCTGAGACAACGGATTTTCAGAACTAAATGATGGTGTAAAACCTTTCAGGACAAACTGAAGCACTGGCCAATGCACAGTGGGTTGGACTGGATGAACATTTGTGGGAAACATCAAAAATGCCACTGCAGAAAAAAAATAAATAGCATTAGATGTGGTATTGCAGCATGAAAAGGGAGTGCGCAGATATTTTGATTTGCTAACCTGAAAGCTCTTGATGGCCCTCATCTTCCATTGAAACCGCTTCCACAGCACCACCATTGATGGGGCTCCGGGCTTGCTTAAACATTTAAACAAAAAACCATTAGGGGTAGGGTTAGGGTTCAGAGAACCACAATGGAGGCCCGCAGGCTGGGGCCGGGAGGGCCATCGGTGAGGCCCCAGAGGGCTCGGGCCAGCACCGGGTGGGCCGGTGGGATGGTGGCCAGGACATGGATGGCACCGGGGAGGACCCTGGGATGCAAAGGGCATGGGCAGTTCTGTGGAGGCACTCAGGGGTCCCGCAGGAGGCGGCCAGGGCCACAAGGAGGGGATTGGCAACTACAGTGATTGGGAGGCAAGGGTGTTATGGGGGGGGGATGGGGAAGGGGAGAGGGGGACACCCTGAGGCAAGAATCTTGGGGAAATGGGGACACCAAAGATGTCCTGGTGCTCCCAGGGACGAGGAAGCCATCAAGGAGGGTGCTTGGGACGGTCTTTTGGGACACCCTGAGGAAGGAGGGACCTTGGGGACCCCCTGGGGACCTCGGGGACCCTGCTCACCAGTGTCGAGGACATTGCGGGTGCTGTAGGGCTCCAGGGCGAGGTTGGCCAGGGTGTGCACCACCCAGTTCTGCACGCTCTCTAGCCCCAGGGAGGACAGCAGGGCCACTGCGGGGCCAGGGGGCACCGCTGGGCACCCGCTGATGGGGTGGGGTGTGTGTGTGTGTGTGGGACCCCGGGTGGTCCCATTGCCCCATAGGGGAATCTGGGGGGGCTCTGGGCTGTCCCATTGCCCCATGGGGAGGTACCAGACCCATTCCCTCTATGGGGGGGTCTCTGGGCTGTCCCATTGCCCCACAGGGGAGGTCTGGGCTATCCGGTCGCCACCTGGAGGGTCCCCAGCCCCACTTCCCCAGTGGGGGGCTCCAGGCTCCCCCATCCGCACTCACTCAAGCGGGGGACGCTGCCGAGGAGCTGGGCCTGCCGGCGGCCGCCGAGCTCGGTGCAGCAATTCCCGAGAACGTTGAGGGCCAGGCCGAAGGTGCAGTGCGGCCGCTCGGGCCCCAGCAGCTCCAGCAAAAGCCCCAACCCATCCCGCTGCTGGAACCGAGCGGCTCCTCCCGGCCGCCGCGTGTGCCGGGTCCGCAGCGCCAGCAGCACCTGGTCCAGCCCTGGCTCTGCCGCAGCCGGCACCGCCTCCAACGGGCCTCACTCCTTTGCCTTGGGTGGTAGGGCCCAACGTTGGGAATATTTGATGTCACATCTTTAGCTATGCTGGCATGCTTTTGCTGGTTTCAGTGGTTTCTTTGGTTCAGTCCCACAGCGGTATCTGCACTGCTCTGCCGTTTGTGAGCTGAGCTGCAGGCGCTGTGTGTTTCACTTTCTCGGTCCAACTCCCCGCAGTGTGTGTGAATGCTTGCCCTGGGTCTGTCCAAAAAGAGCGGCTGTCACTGAATCCTGTAGCTGGATTAAATGCTACACTAACAGTGCGTTCAGAGCGAATGGAGATAGCTGCGGTTTCGATACCGCTGTGGAACTGCTCCGAAGAAACTATTGAAAACGGCAAAAGCATTCAGTCCTAGCCTGTTTGCTGGGGTGTATTCGATGCAGACATTCTTTAGTGGAGCAAAGCTCCGTTTCAGGCTAGACTTCCTATCTCCTTTCTCTCTGAACGCACTGCTAGTGCAGCATTCAGCGCCTGCCACCGGTTTTAGATGCAACCATGGCAACCCTTTGTACGCAGTGAGGGCAGTAGGACTGAGAAATTGAAACATGCAGACATCTGCAGTATGGCTGGCAAAAGGCAAAGCTCGCGTGTAGATATCGCTGTGGGACTGCTCAAAAGAAACCATTGAAAATGGCAAAAACATTCAGTCTTATCCTGTTTACGTGGGTGTATTGAATGCAGACATCCTTTAGTGGAGCAAAGCTCCGTTTCAAGGCTATCTCCATTCGCTCTGTTTTCCAATTCAGTCAGAAGACCTCAGTCTAGATTTCTTTAGTCTTGACAGAATAAAATTATCATGACTCTTTTTGCCTTTCTTAAATGCATTTCAATACCTCAATTATGCAGAAAGTCACTGATGTGAAAACTGAAGAAAAAACCCCCTATCGACTCAGAATATTGAAGCTCAAACTAATGTATTTTTGTGATATGCACATACATTTAGTCTGCAAAGTATTATTCAAAACACTGACCCTTTGCACTATGTTGATATTTTATCATATTCAGAAACCCTGAATAAAAAGTTGTAAACTTCTTTGTCTTTTAAAATTTATATACTGTAGAGGAAGAACTTACGTAACTTCACTGGCATCAACACATGCTGGTCTACTCCAGGTGAAGGTCTGAGTGAAATGTTACCTCTAAGAATAAAATACTCACCACTCTTTTCCCATATGGAAATTGAATACAAACTTTTCTTAATATTCTGTAAAAAGATTGTAGATGTTTTTATCCCCTCTAGTTCCATTTCTGAAGCAAGATGTGTACATTAATAATTTTTTTAAAAAAACCTGAGTCTAAAAATGGAATTGCCAAAAATGTTTTCAGAAATTGTGTTGTAAAGAGATATTTTTTTTACAGTTATGAAGCTTAGATATTTTTATGAATATTTTCCCTTTCTTTATATTATTTATGACCTATCTAAATATCTTTGAACTAGGGTATTTAAGAAGATAATTAGTGCTGAGTCAGGGATTCAGTCTTCACAGATGAATCATTTAAGATAGCATAGTGCAATATTGTTTTGATACTATTTAAAAAAATAAAAGCTGAATACAAGTCAACTAGAGCTGAGAGTATTAAACAGCTGAGGTAGTGAATTTTAATGTGTATTTTATTTGTGTTTTTCAAATTTACTTCAGTGTCATCCTGAAATCATGATTAATGAATGTGTCAATATAAATCTCAGCAAAATTAGTTTAGAAAGTATGTAATAAATTGCCTTATGTTGCTTCTTGTCCTTAGAGATCACATTAAAACTTAATTTTAAATTATGATAATAAGACAAATTCCTACAAACCATTGAAATTACTTCAAGTTTTGAAAATATGGGGAAAATTACTTCTTTAAAATTTGTAATTTGTAGTTTCTCATGTATGCTTTATTTCTAGAATATGAAAGAGGTAGAGAGATATTCCTATTTATGTAAAGGGAAATTCAATGTCAAATATATTTGGTAAAGCCTATCAAGCTTTAAAATATCAAACGCAATGAAGTGTAATATCGAAGTCTTATTCTGACTTACTAATGGAAATATGAGACTAAATAGACTTTACTAATTAACAGAGTAAGCATTTCCCAATTGCATGTTACCTTTGAGAATTACGTGTTTTATTCAGGAAAACAATCATTCAATGTTGCTTCCATTCCTGTACTCAGCAGATGGTGAATCTTCCACTTTGTTTATTCTCCTTCAAAACAAAACAGGAGAAGCCAAGGTGAAGTATCATCTACTAGAGTCTTTATTTTCTCAGGTTTATAGGACTAAAGTATAACTCACATCTCCTGTAAGAATACATAAAATACTCTGGGCTTAGGGAGAGGCAGGATGCAAGAGTAAATTTAGAAAGTTTTGTGATGACCAATCCATAGATAAGATAGTAACTGACATTTAAAATTTCAGAAAAGCATCTGATCGAATACCTAAACCCTAATTTCTTGCAAGGTGTCAGTTCCAACGTTCAAAGTATATCAAGATTTTTCTTGTCTTTCTCCATGCATTTTTAATCACCTCACCAGCAAAAGGATGCTTGTTAGTCATTACATGCAGGACAGCTTACGTAAGAGAGGGCAACCCTAACAGTGCTGCCATGGTTTATGGTATTGATGTAGACCAAGTGATCTGAATGTGAGTGTGTCCTGGGTTCAGCTGGGGTAGAGTTAATTTTCACAAGAAGCTGGGAGGGGATACAGCCAGGATAGCTGACCCAAATTAGCCAAGGGGATATTTGATACCATACAAAGTCACTCTCGGTATATAAACTGGGGGAATTGGCCAATGGAGGGAGGAATCATGGCTCAGGATTGGGCTGGACATTGGATTACAGGTGGTGAGAAATTGCATTGTTCATCACTTGCTTCATATATTGTTTTACAGGTGTTACTGTTCTTATTGTTTCTTCTCTCCTTGTGTTCTTCTATTGAACTGTCCTTACCTCACTGCACAAGTTTTACCTTTTTCTTCCTATCCTCCTTCCCATCCCACCAGGATGGAGGGGAGGGGGAGGGGAGTGAGTGAGTGGCTATGTGGTGCTTAGGCACAGGCTGGGCCTAAACAGTCCTCTTTGGTGCACAACATGGGACTCAAAGGGTTGAGACAATGACAAATCTGACCAGAAGGTGTTAAAACAAATTTGTTGTATGCATTTATTATATTGGTTAAATAGTTGCACAATGTTTGATTTGCTCACATGTTGATATGCATTATGCTACACCTTGCAGTTCTGCTTATTACCCCTGGGAGAGGGATCAGGACTACCGTTTTGCTGTACTAGGTAATATCATCTCATGATACAATTACATCGCTGATTGAGAGGTTAAGCTAGTTTTGCATGTGTCATTGTTGTCATGCCTGTCCCTCAGACGCCTTCATTTAGAATCTATTAGTAATTGCAGCCAATTTATGGGGAAGGCGGGGGGGGGGGATACTTTCTCCTGCTCTTTTACCTTCTCTTTCTTCTTCAGGTTAATTACAACATCTTTTAAGAATTTTGAAAATGTTTGGGATGTCCAAGCAAACATGCCTTTATTGTTGTGTCTTCTGAAGGTGTTTCAGGTCTTGTTTAGGGTTACAAAAATTTTTTTAAGAATACCACCGAAACATCTGCCCCAAGGCTGGATAATCATGGGTCCCATGGCATGTGTGAGAATATGGGCAGGTATCTAGAGAACTTCTCACCTCCAATGGTTTGGAACTTCAAAACAACTACAGGACCCTGATGAAGTGATAGAGCATTTGAAAGGAAAATGCTCTACCTACTCCAGAGAGGCATAACTTACTATACTGTGCTGTGCACTGGCCATTGTCTACCAAGCACTGCTTGATATTATGCAGCTATCTCAGGGGGAAGGGTAGGAAAACAGGATGATGGGCACTGCAGTTATTCCAACCCTTGTGGCAAGCACTGCACCTATTCCAACTTCAGCAACAGGCGCTGTGGCTACTCAAACAGGTGACAGACACTGCAACTGAACCAGAGAACCAGCCTGTGCAGGTATCAGTCACCCCGCTGCAGAAGAAGTACCCAAAAAATCAGTTCAGTTAGTGAGGGATGAAGTTGAACCAGTACCATTATGAGAAGAGAAGGAAGAGGCAGAACCTAATCCCTATCCCTGAGTGTTTTGCAGGATACACAAAAGGATTTCAGCCACAATCCATTTTTATTTGGCTGCTCTGATGCTGGGATAATGTGGTCAGTAGCTTGGAATTAGGGGGTAGGGAAGCCAAGCACCTGGGATCCCTGTCTAGGGAAGAGGACATTGCTGAGTTGATTGGAAAAAAGCCCTCAACCTCTGGATACAACTTCTGTATGGTTTGAAGGAAAGGTGTCTCTTCAAGGAAGATGCTACAGGAGTATATGTCACAGGAGTATAAAACTCTAGTTGGACACTGCTGCACAGGTGCACACCCAAAGCCATCAAGCTACAAAGGCGCAGAACCCATTTGTACTTCTGACTGTATTGGAGGCTGAAGTGAGTCTAACGGGGACAAACTAAGATTCATTATAAGTGGCACTGTCTTTTTGTTATGGTTCTAACTAATTTCATGGATGTGTCAAATCTCATCATTGCTTAAAGTCTCATGACATTCAACTTTTTTTCCACCCAATTTGCATGAAACCAGTACTTTTCCTTACAGTTTTCCATCAAATGGCAAAAACTAACCATTTATCCATCTGCAGTTTTGATCCTCTGTATTATTTAAGCTCTTTGATAGATCATGTGAAAATGGTAATAAAATAGGGAGGATATGAGGTCAGCTGGTTCTACATTAACCTACTAAAATAAAAACTGATTACTAAGGGAATATAAAAAGACTCAACTACAACATATCTGTCCAATAAAATATATGACACATATCAATGTCAGGGTAAAGTTCACTCTGTGTTTCTCCAGAGGATATGCCGAAATACTTCCAAAAACTATTCATTACCAATGAATATGCAGAGGACACTAATGCAACAGGGAATCTCAGAGAAGATTCTCAGATAAGGGAGAAAATTTTGACATTTTGTCTTCCTATGATTACAGGTTTGAAAAGCTGTTTTGTTTTATGGACCATCTTAAACTACAGGATTAAGGGCACAGTGCTTTGAACATCTTCAAAGTAAGTAGAAACATTTAAAACAATGGTCTATTATAACTAGAATACTATTTTTTTCTAAGTAGTTTTAAGGGACTTAGCAATAGTTGCTTATGTTAAAATTAATTTCAATACCTAATTTAGTAAAATAAAATATGTTTCAAGTATTAAAACTTATTGAAAAAATGACAAACATTATCAAGTTGATTACTACTTTTTTATATGAAAAATATTTTTAAAAATCTAATAATTAAGGCTATTGTAAGATTCTGTCAACATCTAAAATATGTGTAAAAAGTAATGAGGTTTTTTTAAACAGAAAAAATTTAGGTCCTGAAAACCCGAATTCTAAGGATACAAAAAAACAAAAAAACCCCCCAAAAAACCAACCCCACAGCACTAATAGGCAAATATAAGCTGAATAATGTAATTAATCTTTACTATCTGATAACATTTACATATATGTTATGTATCTATATTGCAATGAATTTTAAGTAAACAAAACAATTAAATTTCTTAACTAGAATTAAAATTAAGTTAATGTCTTTACATCAATAATTACAGAATCACAGAATCCTAGGGGTTGGAAGGGACCTCGAAAGATCATCCAGTCCAACCCCCCTGCCAGAGCAGGGTCACCTAGAGTACATCACACAGGAACGCATCCAGGCTTTAAGATGTTATAAGAATGTCAGGAAATCAAGCCCTTCTGATGAAACTTGTCTCCACCAGACTTACTAAGTGCTTCCACATTATTCAGAAGTTTTTAACAAAATAACAAGAAGCTGTTCATAAAAGAAAAAACACACGGGTATCATCATAAAAAGCCTACAGAATGTAAAGCAGTGCATTTCAGTGACCGTTTTTCACAGTCTTCCAGTAACTTGACCAAGCATTCTCAATCATATTAAAGATAGTATTTCTGATTCTACATTGTGATTATAAAGCCAGTTATAACTGGATGCCATTGATCAATTCTGAACAATTTATAATTCCAGATCGACATACTTCCAGAACAAACAAAAAAGCAATAAAAACTGTTTATTCACTAATAATGTGTGTTCATTTAGCTTCTCCTTGAAGCCTAAAACGAGATCTGTGAGTTTATCTGTAAATGCTATAAAGCAGAGTATTTCAATTTTCATAGAAAGTTCTTTATGTTGCATTTGAATTGTACTATGTAGTCTCTGCATATGCCCAGAAGTAGCTTTTCAACTATCTCTAATTTATTAAAAAAAAAATTTCATTTTATGAGGGAAGTGATTGTTTTTCAGGGCCATCTGTCAATATTGTTTTGGCATTTATTTAAAGTTTAAAGACTTTTTCATCTTACTCACTGGTATGTACATCAAGACTGTTTTTCCTTAGATATTAAAAATACTTAAAAAGGACCACAGACCAAACGTGGAAACTGTCTAAAAATGTCATATAGAATCATAGAATCATTGCGGTTGGAAAAGACCTTCAAGATCATCCAGTCCAACCACCTACCTACATCACTACTAAACCACATCACCCAATGCCACATCCAGATGCATCATGAACACCTCCAGGGATGGTGACTCCACCACCTCCCTGGGCAACCTATTCCAATACTCAATAACCCTGACAGTGAAGAAATTTTTCCTAATGTCCAATCTGAATCTCCACTGCTGCAATTTAAGGCCGTTTCCTCTCATCCTTTCACTATGGGCATGGCAGAAGAGATCGACCCCCGCCTCACCCCAACCTCCTTTCAGGGAGTTGTGGAGAGCGATGAGGTCCCACCTGAGCCTCCTCTTCTCCAGACTGAACACCCCCAGCTCCCTCAGCCATTCCTCATAAGACATTTTCCAGTCCTTTCACCAGCTTTGTTGCCCTTCTCTGGACATGCTCCAGCCCCTCAATGTTCTTTTTGAAGTGATGGGCCCAAAACTGAACCCAACACTCGAGGTGCAGCCTCACCAGTGCGGAGCACAGGGGGACAATCACTTCCCTATGCCTGCTGGCCACACTACTCTTGAAGCAGGTCAAGATGCCATTGGCCTTCTTGGCCACCTGGGTACACTGCTGGTTCATCCACAGCTGGCTGTCACCCAGCACCCCCAAGTCCCTTTCTGCTGATCAGTTTTCCAGCCACTCTTCCCTGAGCCTGCATTGGTGCCTGGGGTTGTTGTGGCCCAGGTGCAGGACTTGGCACTTGGCCTTATTGAATCTCACCCCATTTGCGTCTGCCCATTAACCCAGCCTGTCCAGATCTCTCTGCAGAGCCTTCTTACCCTCAAGCAGATCAACACTTCCACCTAACTTAATGTCATCTGCAAACTGACTGAGGGTACATTTGATCCCCTCGTCCAGATCATTAATAAAGATATTAAACAGAACTGGCCCCAACTGGCCAGTTAGTTCCATTAACCACAACTCTCAAGACATAGTAGCTGACTATTCTGTTATTTCAGAATAATCAAGGAGGAAATAACTAAAACTGAGTTTGAGATATTTTCTTCTCAAAATTTCTTTTTTCTTTTTTTTTTTTTTTTTGAGTTGACAAAATTTTCTCTGGGACAAAAGAATCAAAGTCTAGAAAATGTTTTGGGACTGTAAAACAGGAAAAATTATATATGGGTAAACAGATGCATTTTAAATAAAAACATTTATATTTTGACCTCTTTTCTTAAAATATTGAAAATTAAGTGTGACAACCATTTCCATTTGGAAAGCTAACAATAAGAATAACACCAAAATATGACATTAGAAGGCCTTGGAAAACTAGCTAGTTCAAGTTCATTGATTTGGTAGTGCAGTGTACTAGCTGTGTTTTAATTACTGTAAGAAATGTAAAGGCTGACTTGGTGTATTGACAAGGTGTTGCCAGCAGTGAACTGCTGAGGTGTTTGTGAGAGGAGAGCTTCCCTGTACCTGGCACATCTGATTCTGCTTGATTCCAGATGATTCCAGATGGTTCTACAATGATACCATAGAAGCCACAAATGAGTCCATCACTGATTGTGGTGATACCTCTATGAAATGAAAGGACAAAATGCTGAACAGGTAGAGTGAGGAGAAAAAGTGTAAGAAACAGCACTGCAATACCAAGGTGAGAGAAGAAGACAGTGCTGCAAGTGCTGAAGCAGGGATGCCCCTTCAGTCTGTGGAGAGGTCATGCGCAAAGCAAATTTCCACACTTCAGCCTGCGGAAGGACCCATGCTGAAGCAGGGGAAAAGTGTGAGGAGGGAGATGCAGAGAGGAGCTCTTACGGACTGATCACGACTCCCATTTCCCACCCCCCCCCCGCACTTCTTGTTGCAGGGAGGATGTAGAGGAGTGGGGAGTTAAGGAGTGAAGCCTGGAGGGGTGTAGGGAGCAAGACATTGTCTCAATTTTTGTTTTTGTTTCTCACTACCCTTTTTTTTAAAAAAAAATCCAACTCAATAAATTAAATAAACTTTTCCCAAGCCTAGTCCATGTTTCCTGTGATTTAATCAGCAAGTGATGTCCCTGTCCTTATCTCAATCCACTGTTTTTTTCATCCTATTTTTACCCCCATCCTCCTGAGGAGAGAGATTGAGAGAGCAGCTGGGCGGGCATCTGGCAACTGATGACGATCAACTCACCACACAAAGAGAAACCAGTGTTAAGCCAATGCAGAAGCACATTTGCTGGAAAGCAAATTTTATTTTTACAATCGGGGCAAAAATCAATAAAACAATGATAGTACTTAAATACTAGTGTAATTTGCTTTTATAATATAACTATATATTAAATGAATAAATTAAAGAAGTTTATTTTTGTAGGAGATATCCTGCCATTCTCCCCTTAAATCAAGTAAACCTATCAGGAAGCTCGGTGTCATTTTTTTTGGTAACTGAAAAAGGAAAAGGAGAAAAAAACCACAAAAAGAAAAGAAAATGAAATTGAGTAAAACAAAGAACACCATAACAGAACATGTTTTATTTTTCATAGTAAACTCTATACATCTAGTAAAGAAGTTGAGTAGACAGCACAAATGTCCACACAGTACTGTAAAGCCAAAGGTAAGACGTAATTTCTTCTTACAGATAAAGTCTTTTCTAGATCTTTTCTTCCAGTTTTGTTATTTCATTCAGTGTATGCATATTTTTTCTTTAAATTACTTTATACTTTAATTATTTTGAGGCTGAAGCACAGATCTTTCAATGCAGATAACAGAGGCAGCAAACAGAGATGCAACAGATGATGTTTTCACAGAAGTTTGCACAGAAGGATGTGCAGAAGAGGGCCTCAGATAAATTATTACCACAGTAACAGGCTCATATATGGTGGTAACATGCTATTGAGCAGATTCCCCGGAAGATGTTGGAACAGTTTTCTTTGCCAGCATACAGTTTTGACACAAAGTGAGCTCCAAAGCTCATCCAATCTTCTGACTTTTGTTCCATGTGGACACAAAGGATACTGCTGGGGGAAACCTGGACATGATGAAAAGTGACAACAAAGCTCTGAAGGTGTTAGCCAAGGCAGTGTTGTCTTCAATCTTGCCGGTGAGGTGAAAGGCAATAAGAAGAAGGGCACTAATAGGATAAGTCAATAATAAGCTGTGGAAAGGTGTTGGTGCCAGGGTTTGGGTCCTCACCAAGTGGGGCAAAGCTATTTTTGCCAATATGCTATTGGCTGACCTCAGAAAGAGGACTTTAAACTAAGAATGATGGGGGAAGGAGAGAGTAATTGATAACCCTATAGGCAGTATTGTAGAGGATCAATGAACAAAGGGCATAGGGTGATGTGACAGATGTGGGTGTCAGTCTCTTCTCCCAGGTAGCAAGTACTAGAACAAGAGGAAATAGCCTCAGTTTGCTCTGGAGGAGATTAGACAGGATATTAGAAAAAAAAGTTCTTCACCAAAATGTTATCAAGTATTGGAACAGGCTGCCCAGGGAAGTGTTTGGGTCACCATCCCTGGGGCTATTTTAAAGACATGTAGATGTGGTGCTTAGGGACATGGTTTATTGGTGAACTTGGAAGTGTTAAGTTTACGTTTGGACCATAAGTATTTTAATGATCTAAGAGTATTTTCCAACCTAAATGATTCTATGACAGGATTGGATCACAAAATCCAGATTGTGGGGCTTAAACAATGTCAATTATAGCACTTACAGGCAAGCACTGAAGTACCTACAATAAGAAAATCCAAAACCTTTTCAGGTATTTAAATTGCTGGGATGCCTCCCTTAAATGCCTGTATACTAATGTGCAGAGCCCACAGCTCTGCACCAGAGGATGAACAACCCCAGGCACCAATATGCTGGGTGCTGACCAGATGGAAAGCAGCTTGGCAGAAAGGGCCCTGGGGGTCCTGGTGGACACAAAGTTGAAAGTGAGCCACCAATATGACATCACGGCAAAAGTGACAAACAGTATCCTGGGCTGCATTTGAAAAAGTATTGCCAGCAGGTCGACAGAAGTGATCTTTCTGCTCTATTCAGCACTGATGTGGCCGCACCTGGAGAGCCGTGTCCAGTTCTGGGCTCCCCGGTACAAGAGAGACATGGACATAGTGGAGAGAGTTCAGCAAAGGTCCATGGAGATGGTGAAGGGACTGCAACATCTCTCCTGTGAGGGAAGGCTGAGAGAGCTGTGACTGTTCAACGTGGAAAAGAGAAGGTTCAGGGGGATTTTACCAATGTAGATAAATACCTGAATGGAGGATGCAAAGAAGACAGCTAGATCTTTTCAGTGGTGGCCAGTGACAGGACAATAGGCAATCAGCACAAACTGAAATACCTGAGATTCCCTCTTAACATCAGGAAATGCTTTTTTACTGTGAGTGTGTGAGCACGGGTTGCTTAGAGAGCTCATTGGAGTTTCATTGGAGTCTCATTGGAGGCAATTCAAAAACAATCTGACATGGACTTGGGCAGCCAGCTCTAGGTCGCACTTGAGCAGCAAGTTGGATGAGATGACTCCAGAGATTCCTTCCAATCCCAGCCATTCTGTGATTCTATGATTCTGTGATCTATAACAACAAATCCCCATACAGCTATTGCCCTTGAAAAACAAGCTCCAAAACTGCACAATATTTTCAGGAAAATAGTTCATCTAGTCGTCCATGTAAGCCAGTTCTTGAAAGATTACTGTTTGTCCTACTTTCGATATCCTGAAATCAAAACATACCATACTACTTGTTAATGCTTGACAAATTAAAGAAAAAATACAAACTGGCTATCTGAAGAAAATAAAATGGAAATAAATAAGCTCAGGAACTTAGAGGAAGACAAAGACTACTCAGTTTGTATTTATACTTGCTGCATTTTAACAAACAATAGACATAAGGAATCATACTTAAGGTATTTTGGGGGTTTTGTATTTTTTCCTTAGGGCTGGAAATACTGATATAAGCCTGAAGTGTACTGCAGTTCATTAAATGTTCTGCAGAGCATTGCTTTCTCTAAGGATTTGCAACCTCACAGTCTCTAAGATTTGCAACATACATATAACTCCATTCAGCAGTAATAATACAAAGCAGATAACAAATACAGTGACTATTATGGTCATGCATTTAACTTCTCTAAAGGCTTTCACAGATTTACAGAAAATTTCAGGGATTGGGAGGACTTTTTAGCATGATATTGAGTTAAATATCTTGATTTATTTCAGCCTTCTTGTATTCTAATTATTTCTTAGATGCCTATCTTATATTTTTCATAGTGCCCAAATATAAGCAGAATTATGATGGTTTTCAAAGAAGGGTACTAGTCTTATAAAATCAGGTGAGTACTTTTTACCCAAAATAAAATCTCAGAATAATTGAGAACACTTTCTCGGTATTTACCTTCATAGACATTAATGTGTTATATAAAGAATTTCTAAGCTGAGTTTTGAAATGTTTTCAGTATATTATGACAGATTGTAATAAGCATAAATAAGCATACAGAATCACTTTGTCTTTTTCTCTGTATTCCTTCCTGAGAAAACACGGCACTTTTGTTAGCTACCTTGAGTTTTACCACCTATGGAAACTATCCAGATTTGCTTAAAATGTGCTGAAAGTGCAGTTGCTGGACACTATCAGTTGGAAGGTGCTGTGAGTCACCACACACTTTTTATTACTGACTGGGCTATGATGAGGATGACTGCTGGGCCTTTCAGTGTTGAGACGTTTATTACCAATTCATATCATTGCAACTATTCTTTAGGATGACTTACTACTACAGAAATTTTGGACTTTTGAAACCAATTCTATTAAACTCAATACTGCACTAACTGGAGCACAAGAATGACAGCTTCTTCAGTCAAGATAATTTATTGATTAAAAAAATTCTAAAATTTACTTCCTAGAGTTGTAAACTTGAAATCGAGTGAGATATAATGATCCTATCATATATAAGGAAATCTCAGCAATATGTGCTACTCAGCCAGTACTAGCTGACTTTTATTAATTAACCTTCAAAAAAACCTATATTGCCTCAAGATACAGAAGGTAAGTGAATGTAAGATGTGTAAGAAATTTGTATAATCAACTCCGCAGGTTTCTACATAGCAGGTTCTTATGAAACTAGTCTGAAAGGCTGAAGAAAGGAAATCAGTTTCAAATTCAGTGTGGATCATAACTGGATCAGACAGCGCTTATTGATTTTATGCAAGTTAAAGTCCTTTAGGCTGAGAACCCTTGGAGCTGACAGATACTGGTCAGAGGACAGTCACCTTCCTCTGGCTCAGCTATGCCATCTCACAGAAGTGGTAACTCAGGTATGACCTTGTCAGTGGTGTGTGTGTCTATAAGCATGCAGGTGTGAGTGAAACAATCCCTTTGACACAGCCTATGCCATAATTGATCTACTAGCAAATTGAGCTTAGCAGTGTCATGTTTTTGATGTTCCATTTCCTTCTGTGACATCTACTAAGGTAGAACTGAAAAAGTGTTTTGGCAAGCCTTTAGCAATTGTATACAATTCTTTTTATTACTTTTAGACCTTTTATCCATGTTATTATTACTGGATGATAATGTGGTAGAAATTAAGCAATGTCCTGCTTGGAAGCAGTAGCTCTCCTCTCTAAAGGAACAACTGGTTCGAAAGAACATTTTCCTCAAATCCTCAGATTATTTGTTTCTCCTCTGAAAAGATTCTTTTGATGGATAAGGCTGCCTTTCAAGAAGTGTTTGGGGTTTTTTTATTGACCCTTTCTCTTCTCATAGCTCTTCTTCAGTAGTGGATGTGATTGCAATAACAATTCACTGGATAGGTCATGAGTGTTAAATTCTATAAATAAAGAATTGTTTCTTCTTGCAATCACTTTTTTTGTGATGACTGTCTCTCCTAATGAATACCTTCATGTGAGTTGTATTAGTAACTTTTTAGAAATAAATTTTGTGAATAATTTTAATATATTTTCTACTTTTTGAACAAACTACTTGTAAAATTTAGTATATTTTCTCCTTACTTAATTGTAAAGTAAATTCTAAACATAATTATTGTCTTTCAGTCAGCTACTCAAACATTCCCACCTAATCCTTTTATAAAGTTCTCTAACTTATACCTAGTTTTCTTCTTCAAAACCGCCTTTCTGCTTGGAAAACACAGCTAGCTTCCTTTTGCCATTCAATTCTGTTTATAACATATGTTGTCTATAGAGCATTGCACTCTGTATCTACTTAATGTTTAACCAAATTTCAGGTGTTTTGATCAAAGAGACTATTTTGGAGATTATAAGTACACTTACAACCTTTTTTCCCTCTTCTACTTTACTATTGGCTCTGTAGCACAATTGTTGATATTGAGCTGGGGCTCTTTAGCTTGGAGAAAAGGAGACTGACATGAACCTCATCCATGGTTACAAATATGTAAAGGGTGAAGGTCAGGATGATGGAGCCAAGCTTTTTTCAGTGATGACCAATGATAGGACAAGGGGCAATGGTTGCAAACTGGAGCACAGGAGGTTCCATGTGAATCTCAGGAAGAACTTCTTTCCTGTGAGAGTGCCAGAGCACTGGAACAGGCTGCCCAAAGAGGTTGTGGAGTCTCCTTGGCTGGAGACATTCAAACCCCGCTTGGATGCGTTCCTGTGTGATGGACTCTAGGTGACCCTGCTCTGGCAGGGGGGTTGGACTAGATGATCTTTTGAGGTCCCTTCCAACCCCTAGGATTCTGTGATTCTGTGATTCCCAGCACCAAAGATTCATGTTCCTCAAGGCAGATGTCTTGGGTACTGAAATATGATAAATCAATAGTGATTATTTGGGTTTCACATTAGAATTTCTGTTACGGAAATATTAAAGAATTACATTGGTAGCACCAGTGAAAAGAGGTTGTATGCTACCACTAATGAGTCTTTGGATCAGTTTCCTAACATGGTGATAAAATGTAAAATAGTGAGCAAAATTCTGTAATTTCAGAGAGTTTTAGAAGCATAGAGGTGAAAAATCCCTTTTTTATTTATTTCCCTAAGAGGTAAGGACACTTTTTGTAAGCAATATAACAAAAATTTTAATCCCTTTACAGAATTTCTTCACTAATGTGTGTGAGGCTGTGTGAGAGATAAGACATTTGAAGGACATGGATTCTGAACTCTCAAGATAAAAAAAAAGACTCCATCCTTCCATGGCAAGGCATTTCCAAAAATTAAAATATTTTAAAATCTTTCAGTTAAACAGGGAAAATAAACAGCAAGTCAGTAGAAATAATATTAAATATCAACTTAGATGTTCAGTGGAAGCCATTCAAGAAAAATGCTGAGAATTGTGATGTAAGCACACTTCTGAAGATAAACATGGGCTGATGCAGACCAACTCTTGCCTGTCCCCAGAGCATTCAGCTTTGAAATGTAAAGCCCTGTTTTCAGTGAGATGTGAAAATGAAGAGGTGTTACATTTCATCCTTTTGGGTTTACAAACTATAATGACATAATTTCAAGAGTAATTGAGTTTTCCATCACACTAATTAAATCTTGAAATATAGCTTAAATAAAATAAATTAACTTCTTTAGGGACCTGCAAGTTTATTATATGTAGCATTTGTAATCCAGTTCATGTAAGTAGTGTCAAGTTTTTGAACAATGTGTATTCTTGTGCCCTCTCTCTGCAGGACTTGATGACTTGGAGCTGACTCTAACTAAATATTGGAGCTGACTCTAACTAAAACATTTGGCACTGGATTTTTTACAGTTTAAAGATCGATTTATTTGCTAATCCCACAATGTTTGGAGGGAGCTTATTAATTGTGCCTTTTTAGGTTAAATGCAAGTTATATTTTAAAGCACAATAATTCCTGAAGATGTGAAGAGACAAGTTTGTAAACTGAAACATGATGTAGATGAATAGTTCACAGAGATTAACATAATGAGCCTTCCATCCTAAGTCTCTCTCTAAAGTTGGAAAGAGGAAGAGAAAGGAGAAGAGTGACCTTCCTAAGTAGAGTTTAAAGAGTTCAGATCCCTGTCTGGATCACCCTGGTGAAGTCAGTTTGTCCCTGGAGCAAATACAAGTATCGTTTAGAGACTGACATAACTAAACTGAAGTTATTAGCAATTTTGAAGAGTTACTTCTCCCAGCTTCACTTACCATCCTTACTTATAATTCTTGACCATTTTTAAATATTTGTATGATTGTGCTAGCAATTAAGAGAGAATTTTCAATGGCTCATATTGCTACAGTAACACATATTTTATATAAATCAGTGTGATAGAATGCTGAAAATATACATACATTTTAAGGAAAGCAATATTTGAGTATGCAGTTATATAAGAATATATATATAGCATAAGAATCAATACAGCATATCAAACAGATACATATGCATGTGCATTGGTTGTTTAAATATTTTCTTGTAATAATCCCCAAAACATTTTATATGTGCATATAATTAATTAAAAAAAAACGTAAAAGGTAATAGGAAATATTTTTATTTTACTCTTCACACATTTCTCCGATCCTTATGAAAAAGATTTTCTGAACCATTTTGACTGCTATACATGGATGCTTTCTGTAAAGAACTGACAAGTCACAGAGGAGACCTAACAGCCTGCTAATGAGCTCTTTCCGAATTGGAACTTTCAGTCTGATTCAGCAGGGTCACTGCCAGCCAAGTACTGAATTATTAAGTATGGTAATTAATCCAGTCAAAGACACTTATTTGTAACATTTTTAACTTGGAAATTACCAGACAGACTTGAATAAATTGTACTTTGTTCCTACTTGCCCAGAGAGGTTGTGGAGTCTCCTTCACTGGAGATATTCAAAACCCGCCTGGATGCGTTCCTGTGTGATGTACTCTAGGTGACCCTGCTCTGGCAGGGGGGGTGGACTAGATGATCTTTCGAGGTCCCTTCCAACCCCTTAGATTCTGTGATTCTGTGATTCTGTGATACTTTGCAGTGGAAGATTAACAAAATTAATTATTGTAGGGTAGTAAGATATTTAATTTAAACTATGATAAGTGAGTTGATATTTTGGTATTTTCAGTAACTCCAAGAAACATTTCTATTTTTCATTTATTAATCAAAGCTAGAAGAGAAGAGTAAGTGGGATGTTTTTGCAATCTTTCCTGTTTGTAAAGGGGCTTTAGCCTAGTATAGATCCTACACAGTTGTTACCTGAAAATGTTCAAATTGAAATTTAGCATGTATAAGTATTTGTGTTTTTTCATGCACACATTTTCCAATTTACCAATGTCCCGTGTCTCATGGCAGAAGCATTAATGGTATGCCAGATGCTTAGTATCACTAGATTTTGGTCTAGTTTGTAATTCCCCAAGTGGATGAAAGCAAGGTTTCAGTTTCCTCATCCCCTGTCATTGATAAGTTGGACTGTTACATTTATAGACTTAAAGACATTTAGACATTTATTAATTTTTAATTTTGGAAGATGTACTTTCAGTCTAGGAAGAAGTTCTTGAGCTTACTGATGAAGGAAAATCTATACAGTTGCTTTCTGTATATCATGAGCACAATATATTTGGTACATGTTCTAGCAATTAATTAATTTGGACAATTTAATAATTTAAGAAATGCCAGAGGAAGAACACTAGGGATTTTGAAGAACATACTCCATTAACTGTTGTATAGGCCATTAATTTCCTTCCGGGTCTTACGAAGATTAATTAGTTAATGTGCTTTGAAGATCCAAAGTTGTTATTTAAATGCTGAGTTATAATTACTATTACTTTTCAAGTGTTACACTTATATGACAATTTTAATGAAATGCTTTCACCCGTGTTTTTTGTTTTGGTCAATCTTCCAAGGACAAAAAAATAAAACACACAGATTGCATTTGAAATAATCATACCTTTATAGTGCAGATATACAAAACTTAAATTTATAAAAGTGTATGAGCGAGATGTAATAAATAGCTAGAAGCATCTATTGCAATTATCCATTAATAAATATTGATGTAAGATCCCCCTGAGCCTTCTTTTCTCTAGGTTGAATAGTCACAGCTCTCTCAGCCTTCCCTCACAGGAGAGATGTTCCAGTTCCTTCACCATCTCCATGGACCTTTGCTGAATTCTCTCCGCTATGCAGCCCAGGTTACTGTTAGTCACTTTTGCCGTGATGTCATATTGGTGGCTCACTTTCAACTTTGTGTCCACCAGGACCCCCAGGGCCCTTTCTGCCAAGCTGCTTTCCATCTGGTCAGCACCCAGCATATCGGTGCCTGGGGTTGTTTGTCCTCAGGTGCAGAGCTGTGGGCTTCCCCTTGTTGAACTTCATTAGATTCCTATCAGCCCATTTCTCCAGCCTCTTGAGGTCTCTCTGGATGGCAGCACCACCCTCCTGCATATCAGCCACTCCTCTCACTCTACCCCATCATTCAAATTAGTTAAATGACAATGGACCCAGCATTGACCCCCTGGGGTACTCCGCTAGTTACTGGCCTCCAACTAGATTTTTCCACACTGACCACCAGCTTGTGGGCCTAGACATTCAGATAGTACTACCATGATGGGCCCTTATAAACAAAAAGGAAAATTCACACAGGTTGGTCTAGACATGGACTGAAAGACAGATGTCACAAGGCAGGAGGGAGGCAGGAATTCTTGGACTGGAATGAATTCTAAGGAGCTCCCTATGTTATAGAAGTATCAGTTCATGATCATTTGGTCTGGTCTGGCTAATTAAACATAATTAAGGATGAGACTTGACTTTTTTTTTTTTAACTTCTTTCAGCAAAATTAAGAACTGGTAAAGTTACTTTAGAATTATTACAAATGTTTGAAAACAAAGGCACAGATTCAAAGCCTAAAGGTGATATCTGTGGGAATATAACAGCAGATTGACAAGGAGGATTGTAAACACTCTCAAGTGATCTGCACTTGAGGTGTTGAAAAACACTGTTGTTTAGCCTTGCCTGTTTGACAAGTAGAGCATCTGTGTTTAAATAACATAGGCATGTGATAGACACAGAGGCATCCTTTTCAAAACATGCTGGAGATTCTTTCCCTGTTGTGAGAAAGATCAAAACAGTGGAAAACCACTGCCTGTGAAAAATCCTAATAGACAGACTAAAGCAGCAGGTTCAGAATCTCTCACTCTCACTTCAGCAAGGAGCAAGCTTCGTGGTGCCTGCGTCCCTGCTTCCATGCCTATGCCCTGGTCATGCTGCTGAGGAGATCCCCCATTTGCAAGGTAATGAAAATAAATGTACTCTTTGCATTTTTAACTGTGGTATTGTGGTTGTTCTTTTCTCCTGCCTGTCTTGGCTCACTCAGTATCCTTTCCTGAGCCAGAGAAAAGAAGAAAATACAATAGCATAAAAATCTGGGGTTTGTCAGTTAAGCAGGTTGCCTCACTTTTGAATCAAACAGAAAGTTTTCAGTTTCAATGTCTGTCTTAAGAAATTGCCCTGGACTCTATGAAGTATGTTTATTTGTGCTGATAATGATTGCTGCTTCTGACTTTCTCCCATTTTGTATTAACTGCATCCCTCATTATCATAGACATCATTACTCAATGTCCACATCTCCGAGAGGAACTTGAAATAACTGTGAAGTTATATGGGGTTTGAGTCTTCTCAGGCACAGGAGAGAAGTGAACTAGAATATCTCACATATTAGGTGAGTGCTCAGTGGTAAAATGAGGAACATTATAATTATAAACCAAAAGCAATACTCAGCAGAGTTGACTCAAAATAGGGATGACTTTATTTTAAGAAAATTAAATGTTTCCTTGAAAAAAGGTTTTGTCCAGTTTCACTAAAGGTCAGGTTTTTTGCCTTGAATAGATGACATGATGCCATTAGACTTGTCCAGCATACTCCTGTGGCCAATGTTCTAAACAAATTTCTGTATCAGAAACAAACTATAACAAATATGAATAGCTTTCATAAAATTAATCAGCTATATTTTTCAGAATTTTGCTGATTAAGCTATTTATGTAAAAATCCCACCACTGACAAAAGATATTAAATCACTATAGGAACTGGATTCTGTGTTTTGCGTAGAAAGTCATAAAAGTGTATGAAGATTAGCATGAAAGATATATATATTGATATACCATTATATATTGTCCTCATACTATTAGAGCTGTTGATACAACACAGAGGTTCAGCCAGCACACTGTTGTATGTTATATATGTTTTGTATTTGTGCAATAGTCCTTAATTATACAGAGTTAGGAATCTTGTATGATATTAGCCTAACTCTAGTCCCATCAATCATCCTCTTTTTGTGAGCAGTAGTTTCAGTTTTATCAAATGTGGTATCATTTAATGAAAGATTCATTAATACTAAATAGAAAATAAAATTAATGTTGCATCTTTGATTCAGAATACAGAAACACAGACATAAAGGGCAAACTGTCATATCACAGAAAAAGCAAAAATTATTTTATGGTATATATTTTTAATTTATATTTAAAAAATGATAGGGGTAAACAACTTACTTGTGTTAATTACAAGCATATGAAGAAAATAGCTATAAGGTTTTGTTTAATTTTAACATATAGCAGCAGATGCTCTGGCTATTATTGGCCCTTCATTTCCTTATTGGTGTTTTTACCATTTTTCTCACTCATAATACTTTCCAGCAAAAAGCACAGGAACCCTAGAATTCCCAAGAAAACCCACAAAAACTTTAAAGACTGCAAAATTTGCAATTTGGTTTGAAAAAATGGCTACCATGTAATTCTAATGGGCTTTTCCTTTGTCTTAGTTTAGACACTTTTTTCACTGAAAAACTTTCTGATGTGGGAGCTTTGTCCAGGAGTGGTGTTCCATTCAAACAGATCCATGGCTAAAAGGACAATGTGCCCAGGAACTGACTGAGAGCCTTGGGGTGGGCCATGGACCAGTACCTGATGGGATAGCAATACCTGAAGCTGCTAGAAAGTGTACCAGGATATTGAGTGAGCTGGTCACCCTGGTGGCCGAATAAACTGAATTTAGCAGTGTCACATTGTTTTGCATTGAGAGAGTTCTTCTACTACAGTCATAGCTATCTTGTCATATTTGCCTAATGCAACACTTGAAATATTTTGTTTTGACTAAAGGCCATGAAGACCACTTAGCACTCAGAAATCAGGCCTTTCCTGTTTTTAACTTGGTCCTTGTTTAACTTACTGCAGGGTTTTCTATGCCAACTGAAAACTTAAATTAACTAGGTCACGGTGAGTTAAGTAGACTTTAGAGATAGAACTGCGAAACTAAAACAATATTCTAAGATGATCTAAAAATATGAATAGATGGCAGTAGTGTGGCTCCCTGGGTCAAATTCACAAACTGAGAGGGGTCGCTGCCCAGGAGTATGGAACACATTAGGGGATGCAGGGGAAGAACATTTTGGGATTTCACAAGAACTTTTTATATATTATATCATATATAATGAGGCAATTGGTATTATTTGTGTTTCAGTGAATGATGTGTTTTCTACCTGTGTTGCTCTGTGTGGTGGGCCATGTGTATATGTATTGTACATGTGTGTTTCTGCATGTTCCTTTTGGGGATAAATGGAACTAGAGTAGCCTTGCCTCGACTTTCTGGATTCAGCAGCCTCTAATAAAATAAATGAAAACTCAGTGACATTTACTTCACTAAAGTAATAAGGGGATCAAGTGTTTCAAAGGTATGGTAACTCTGGCAATTTCAGCACTAGTGTTACTCTTATTTACCTTTACCTGACTATTTCCTAGTGAATTTTAGATGGCAAAGCTTCACACTGGGACATGGAAAGTATTCCTAACATATTTTTTCTCTTTTCAGTGCTCTCCCTCTCAACATCTTTCAGAGCTGCAGTATAAACATGGTTCATTACCACAATTTATTGATGAGTCTGATCTTTTCTCATTAGCTTAGCAACAGAAGTGAATTTTCACTAGGTATTTTCAACTCTAAAAATTGTTTAATAGTAATGAAAAAGAGTGACGCGTTGATTTGGAATCAATTCTCCAAGAAAGGCTGTATAAAACTCTAATTTATTAATTTCTTCTTTCTTTCACTTTTTTCAATCTCTGCCTTTTGCATAACAATAATTGCCTGATCTGTCACATCCTAATAGTATAATAATTTTTGTATTTTTAAAAGAGATAATTTTAATTTAGAATTTAATCTGACAGATCAAGTTGTCTTATGAATCCTTACAACATACTTACTCATTTGATTGTTCATGGTGTGCAACACACATTCATTCACAACATAAAATGCCTTAGGTTGGTCTTCATTCTAGTACCATGACTGATTGTATTTTTCTAAGTCAGTTCTAATATCTTAGCTTTATACTATAAGTTAAAGAGGTTTTTAAAAAAATATCTTGGCCTCTAAGTAAAATAAAACCATTGCATCAGTATCCAGTTCTACAGCATGACAGAAAAATGTTGAATATATTTGCACTTGAGATGTTATAAGTGTGTTGATGAAAAAGAGAGGAACTTTCAGTGGACTTTGGGCTTTCTTGCTTCTGAGTTTCTAATAGAAACAACATCTTCATCTGCCACTTTTCAGAAAGCAGCACTCAAATTTTGCAGCAGAGTTTGTCAGCTGTTCATACTCATGCCCACTGTTCTGTTTGCAAAATGTTCAACATTTGTTTTCAGACATTTTTCACTCAAGGTCACTTAAAAAGAAAAATAGAAATGAGTTAAACAGTAGAGCAGAAAAGTAGCTAGTATCACAACAGGACAGAAACATCCTCCCCTTTAGTTTATTAGTGGAAGTGTCTCCTGGAGCTTTTTCTCCTGCTTCACTAAGTGCATTCTGCTGCCTATCCAAGTCCTATGACACCTGTAGTGTATATATTTGTTAGGTTATGATTAAAATTATTTTGCCTTAAACTCACATATAAGCATATTTAAGCAGCGTAACCAGCAACAATATATAACTATTTTGTAACTCTCTAATGACAGTCAAATACACCATATATGTATTTCACATAAGTATGAAGGTAAGGTGATCACCAAAGTTGCAAACACAGATGAGTGTAGGTGGATATAGAAGTCATCCCAGTAAAAACGCATTTCCAGGTAAAGAACAAGATAAGCATAAGAGACTGTGGAAGAGCAAGACATAATGCTGAACGTGCAGAAGATATTACAGGCAAAAGCAAAAAAAATATAAACAGTGACAGGAACAGAAGAGACTCCCTTTTTGAGGGGAGCAGTAGCATAAAGCCATTAGGTATAAGCAAGGAAAATTAGAAAAGGAAGAAGACGATCCAACTTAATTTCTTATTTCTCAAAAACTGGTTTGATTTTTTAAAGACATTCTTATAACAGTAATCTCTAATTCCTTAATTGGGAAAATTTCTCGGGCACTGGTAAACATGGTTAGGAAATGTAAAGTCCATATGGAGTTGAATCTGATGTGGGATGTGGCGGGCAACACAGCAACATGAAAGACTTTCACATGTATATCAGCAGCAAAGGGAAGACCAGGGGAAATGTGTATCTACTGCCAAATGGGGCTAAGGACCTGGTAACAAAAGACATGGACAAGGCCAAGTTATTCAGTGCTGCCTTCTCCTCATTCCTCTGAAGGCTACCAGCCTTCAGAAATCTAAGGCCCATAAGACTAGAGGAAAAGTCTGTAGCAAGGAATACTTACCCTATCTGGAGAAGGTCAGAGAACACTTAAATAAACTGAGCATAAACAAATATATTGGGCCTGATGGGAGGCATTTATAAGTTCTCAGAGACAGCTGACGTCATTGTGAGACCGCTCTCAAATGAAGGCCCATGATGATCAGGGGAGGCACATGGAGACGGGAAGAAAGCAAATGTCATTACTATTTTCAAGAATGGTAAGAAGGACGTCTGGGAACTACAAGCCAGTCAGCCTCATCTCAGTGAGTGGCAAACTAAGTAATGGAAAAACTTACCCTGGAAGCCATTTTGAAACAGATAAGGGACAAGGTGGAAGTAGTCAGCATGGATTTACGAAGGGAAAATTGTACTTAAGCAGCCTGACAGCCTCCTACCTTAAGTTGACTGACTTGGTGGGTGAGGAGGGGGAATTGAATATTGTTTCTCAACTTCACCAACACTTTTGACACCCTCTCCCATGACATTCTCATAGATAAACCGATTAAGTACAGGTTAAGTAAGAGATACTAAGGTGAATTGAAAAGGGCTGAACTGTCAGGCTTTGTGATCGGCAGCACAAAGTCAGTAGTGGTGTTCCTCAGGAGTCAATAGTGGATCATATACTGTTTAACCTCTTTATTAATGACCTGCATGATGAATGCACCCTCAACAAATCTGCAAATGATACAAAACTGGGAGGAGTGGTAGATACACTGAGTGGATATGCTGCTATTCAGAGTTGGAGAAATGGGCAGACAGGAACTTCATGAAGTTTAAGAAAGGGAAATGCAAAATACTGCCCCTTAGGAAGAATAACATGCACCAGTACATGCTGGGGACCAGCTGCTGAACTTTGCCCCAGGCAACATGCTTTAGCTGACTCTTCTTGAGCAAAGGTCGTTGGGCTAGATGATCTCCAGAGGTTACTTCCAATCTCAAATATTTTGTGACTGTGTAAACTGATATGTATATAAATATATATATGTTATATCTGTGTGTGTTTGTGTGTGCACGTGTGTGAGTTCATTCATGACAATTTTATTCCTTTACCAAACTAATTTCTTTTCTGTGTCAAGATATGTGGACTGACCTGCTGTTAATATTTGCTGGCATTCCCTCTTACGATTCATTTAGGCAGATCCCGCTGCACGCATTCAGATTTGTCTCAAGCTTTTAAAAAATGAAAACAGGAGTTGTAGGGTTCTTACTTCACAAGGTTCTGAAAAGCTGAGGGCTTCAGTATGTGACAATTATACCTGTGTCAAAACCACCTATCAATTAGGATTTCTGAGAGTTTGTCTTGAGCCTCACACTGTGATTAGAAAGAGGCCAAACCCCAGCTCAAACTTCTGTAAATTTCTCACTTTTCTGCAGACTGCAATTTAGTAGATCACTGTGTTTTGAACACCTCTCATTTGTTCTGGCAAGAAAACTGCTTAGAGACATACCAGACTCAACACCAGATCAGACAAAGAGAGATTTTTCAGAAAATAAGAACACTAAAATACAGAACACAGTTCTGTAATTCACTTTGAACAGACACAATGGTGCATCAGAGTGGAACTAACATTAAAATGACACACAGGCTCAGGAAAAAAAAAAAAAAGATAAAAAACCCCCAAATCTTATGGCTGTTACTATGCAAGTCATATTTACATGAATAGATTCAAAAAATGCCTGACTTGTTCAATCCTACAGCAGGTGGGTCCAGCATCTATCAGAACAAGGTGTCACTCCACTCTCGGTTTATGTGTTAGAAAATTCCACCAAAAATATGAAGTCAGTGAACAAGATGAAGATTTAACTTGATCTGAGCAAAAAGTGCATTTGTTTATAATGATAGTGTGCAGTGTTTTCTTCTTTCATGAGAGTTAATACTGTATGTATTTAGACAAAGTTATAATTAAACTCTCAGAACACCTGTCATGTTTTTTTCTTCATCTTGTACAGCACAGTTTGCATGTGTCTTGTTAAAGAAGAGTCTAAAAGGTTTCTTTTTCTTTAGAGATAATCAAAAGTCTTTTTTGACACTCATACAAGTAAGAATTGTTACTTGCCCTTCAGATCCCTTAACCTTCTCCACCAGAGCCTTTAATGATATCCTCAACATTTGTTTTCCACTAATACAATGGATTCCTCTTTACAGAATCACAGAATCA
>VZRW01004661.1:0-10581 GCA_013398125.1 Aegotheles bennettii | reverse complement strand
GGTTGTGGAGTCTCCTTCACTGGAGATATTCAAAACCCGCCTGGATGCGTTCCTGTGTGATGTACTCTAGGTGACCCTGCTCTGACAGGGGGGGTGGACTAGATGATCTTTCGAGGTCCCTTCCAACCCCTTAGATTCTGTGATTCTGTGATTCTGTGATCTGGGGGCACTGAAGAATATATCTTAAAGTCTTCGAAAAAATGGAGTATTTTGGGAACCAGTGATTACACTATGTTAAGTGTGCCCTTCCCACTAGTGTGCCTAAGACCCCACTAGGTCTAAAGTAAATATGTTGTTTTCTTTTTGATTTTTCTCTCTTACTTTCTTTCAGCTAGGACAAATAAGGACAGTAGAACACCTGTGGCTAGTTCATCAATAGCAAGTATGTACATATGGCATATATATAGCTCAGTGTGATTCTCGTGGAAATAATTGCTTGAGAATTTATTTTGTAATGGTGACAACTGTGTGCAAATTTACATTCAATGTTCATTTTGCTTTCTGCTTTTCAGTTATGTAACAACTATAAATTGCAATCTAGGCTTTTCATTACTATGTCAACTTCTTGAAACATGAAAGAAAAGTATGTTTGTTCCAGGAGCAGATGCAGTACTTATATGCACAAGAAAAGGACAGAGTGGTGTCCTGTGTTTTGGGAAGTCTGTCATAGAGTGGGACATGCTCCTGGCAACATATAGCTCAGGATGCCAGCACATCCTGGTGTGCAGACTCTGTGCTGCAATTTGAGCCATGTTGACATGATCTTGTTTTCTCTAGTATTACAGTGTGCTTTTCAGGGTCTTTGTCACAACACTGGGGACAGAGAGTTTGACCCCATTGAAAGAATCACAGGAAAAAGGTTTAGGTTCCTAATAGTTTCCTTTTCCTCCTGTTGAGATACTGATGCTATTTGCTATGAACAAAACTCAGCCAATGGCCAGTACCACCATGACAGTGAGAAATGGAGAAAAAAATTGGTGAGAGTTAATATTTACAGTGGGATAGAAGAGAATAAAATCCTTTAGGCTTCTCTAATGATGGTTTATGGTTGTTGCTTGTTTGGTTTTTTTTTTTTGACTTGTATGGCTCTATTTGGAGACCATTTCAAATTAAACTGCTATGTGAAAGTTAGTTCATACTGACAGTTGGGGCTTTTCCTAAAAACCTCTCTTGAGAGTACTTGCCCAAAATGGACATAACATGTAGTATTAATCTCTTCTTCCAAACTGCATTGAAGTCACATGGTTCCTGGGAGGCCTGAGATAGCAGCTTCTAACAAAGATTTATCACTATATAAAAAGTTTAAGCTATATTGACCGTTATCTGTATGTATGTCATTTGTTTAAAGAGCTATCAAAAGATAAGGATACACATGACTGCAAGGAAGCTTCTTTTGAAGTGGAAGAGCTGAAGTGTAAGTATAAATGATAAAGGGAAATCATCGTGGTCATCAGCGTCTTCATTCATGACTGGTTTATTTAGTCCCCTGTTTCAACAGACAGAGCCTTCAAATACAGCCTCCTGTTCTCTGTCTTACAAACTCACCATCATAACCCATTGTGTACTGGGAGTTAATATCAAATAATTCATCTGGTTTTAAAAATAAAAAGAAAATCACATTCAAAGGAAAATGTGATGTGGACATATATAACAACCCAAATTAGTCTTTTATCTAGCTCACGCTTTGCTGCAGAAACACTTGTGCAAGCACAACTGATAGAGTGGTGATAGGAATGGGAATGGAGACCTCAAGCAAGGCTTAAACAGTGGGATTCTGTCTCAGCAAAGTAAGAAAATAAATGACCAAATCTCCGAAACATTCTGTTCATCAGTTCATGCTGACTTCTAAAGTACTTACATCAATTACATCCTGAATTCCTCCCTGATACACTTTACTGTAGTAAACATAAACAAAGGTAAACCTGCTGTTTCTGCAGGTGTAGATCTCCAAATCAGTTAGGGCCTGGGGATACAGTGCTAGGGATACCAACAGATAGAGCTCTGAATGTATTTTGAAAGATTTTGAAAGATGATTTTAAAAGAATGGGGGACCTAAGTTACGGCAATTTCACTGTATTTGCTAAAGAGCACTCACCAGTGTGTTTATTCCCTCCCACAACCATAATCTTTTTCTGTTTGACTTTTCAATTAATTTAATTTTAGATCTTTAATTTTGACAGTGAAAGAAACTTTTTTTTTTGTATCCTCAAACTCTAGGAAAGAGTCCCAAAGGCATGTGATGTTCTGTGAATTCATCGTTTTGTAGTTTGATAATTTTTTAATGTAATTATTTATTTTACAGATATTCAAGTTGAGAAGACCTAGAGAAAGCAAGGGAAGACTCTGCTCTGTGCTGAAGGTTTGACAGCTCAAATGCTCTGTGTTCTGTCTATTAAGGGGGATATTAATCTTTTGTTTTGATTCTGTGATGGCAATCTTCCATATTGTTGTAATTGAAAAACTGCAATGAAGTTAATAGAATAATAGCATAAAATGTCCTTGAATTCAGGCTTCTGTATATATGACTAGGTATGGAGGTATTTATTTAAATATCCAAGTTTCTTCTTTCTCAAGTTTATGCACTTTCGAAGTCACATTTCATTAAAATTTATTTAAGGTAAAGCACTTTAGGTCTATGACCATCATGAATTTCACAGCTAGTTCTTGAATAGACCATCTTTCAGGTGTTGGTTTTTTTTCCCCACCTGAGCTCTCAGTTCTGTGAATAGATTTTGTTTTGCAGCTTGTGAAGAATTTTTACAATACTTTGATCTTTAGAGAGGATAAAGGTGCAACAAGACAAGAAGCCATATAGATGGGGTATTTTTTAAAATACCAGGTACTCGCAACTAGGCCTGAAATAGATGCTGTAACCCTTTTGGCAACTATGGTTTGGAAATTATTAGATAATACTGAACTTCTTGATCTCTTTCTCAGAAAAGTGTTTTGGGGATTTAATTTCCTTGTGGTATAGCTAGCACTACTTGATTACTACTCATTACTCTTCTGATTTACCATTTGAGGATAATGCAACTCTTCAGACATTCAGGAAGAACTCTTGATTTGGGCTACCTTTTTGCTCATCTTGGGAATAGAAGAAAGAGAACCTTACTACTTCTAGGACATTAAATATATGCTCATGTGATTATTGAAGAAGTGCTGGTGAAACATTCTCCTGAATCCCATTTCTTAAGCTATTGCTTTGTTATATTTTGCTAGGTGTATAGCTGTTTTTTTGGGTCATACACAGATGAAAACCATTTATTACAATGCTATTCACAATTATATTTTTTTAATAAAATACGTTTGCTTTTCTTGTGTTTGGTTTTTTTTTGTTCTGCCCTCTTTGACTTGTCAATTATTGTTAGCACTACTTGTGATTTTTCTGGGAAAATCAGGTGTCTAAGATTTCTGTGTAGAATAGTGTCTTCACCCATGTCATCCCTCTAATGACTCCCCAAAAGAAGAGATATTGGAGATACGGAATGTCTTTGGGATCAGGTTTTAATGTTCAGTTTAAAATAAATTAATCTGTTGTGAAGTCCTAAGGATGTGAATCCAGCTGTCAACCCAGGGCTTCACTGCTGGCACTATTCAATCTAACTAATGTAAAGTTGTGTAAAAATCTCAGCAAGCTGCCCTACATAGCAGGTTAGAGAAATATGTATCGTAACCATAATGGAGTCAGTAGACCCAAGTTAAGTAAAATAGTTACTTTAAAGTGATTTCCCTATTCATTGCAGAGCTTGCATATTCTGATACTGATTCTTGCTGTTTGTTTCTTCAAGGATGCTATGTGAGCTTAAACACCCCCTCCTGCTTCCCAACACGCTTCTTGAGGCCACAATCATAGAATCATAGAATCATTATGACTGGAAGGGACCTCCAGGGTCATCAAGTCCAACCTTTATCCCATCATATTCCTAACCATTAGACCATTGGACCATGGCCTCAAATGCCTCATCAACCCGTTCTTTGAACACCCCCAGGGACAGTGACTCCACCACCTCCCTGGGCAGCCTATTCCAGGGCCTAACCACCCTCTCAGTAAAGAACTTCTTCCTAATATCCAACCCAATCCAGGTTTTACTGAAGACTATGATGATTTTTTTATTTATTCCTGGAGTGCAAGAATGGCTTTGAAAATATTGAGGAGCATTTATAGAAAAATCAGGCTCTCCTCAATGCACAAATGTAGTTTCTTATCACCACGTAAATAATTCCTCTTCCAGACAACATCTTCATTTCCTGTTTCTTCTTTGAGACTGCAACAGATGTTTGCATATTAAAGTAAAAGTGAGAAGTCTGCTCCTTTTAGTTATCAGCCTTTACAAGGCAGTGCTATTAATGTTTGCTTAGTATTATGGAACCAGGGTTGATGTCTTTATCAAACTCCACTGCAGGAACTGTTACATTTATCTTTTCCCAGCAGGAGAAAAGGTAAGTTACTTTTGACAGTGCTGTACAACAGACGAGTAAGATATTTAAATGAGAGGATATAAATACATTTTTAAATTCTGCAGCTGAACCCCACTGTCCAAAATTCCAGTGCTTGAATTCCTGAGTGGTTGATAAGAAGCTTGAAATTTTGCTGCTTCATTAGAAAAGCATGATGTGGGGTGAATAACATGATGTGGAAAGACCTGTCCTCTCTAAATAAGCTAATTGTCTAGTCTAATTTTAGTAAATTTACAAATTAGGTTTTTAGGATAGCTAAGTCTCTCAGCTTCATTTTTATGAATACAGGGAGACAGACACACATGACAGGAGTTGTTTCAGCACATTTGCTTTCCACTCATGACAGAGGGAGAATACACACTTAACTGGAAATGTGACACATTTAGGTTATGAGAACTAGGTGAGAGGAAATCTTTTCTGATCCTAACATTAAAAAAAGTAATTAACATATTTCTAATAATCTTTTTTCCTTCAGTTAACAATTTTTGCATGCTACTCGAGTGGTTTTGGGTATCTCAAAAAATGAAATCCATCAGGAAGCTGGAGGAGACACAGCTTTAGTAAGCTGCATTTTACTTCTTAATGGCCACGCACTGCTGGATACCCAAAAGTGGTCAGAAAAGCCTGGTTAGTGTGCACAATCTAAATTGGCTTATTAATATTTGAGTTCAGGACTCATTTACTTGAAAAATATAATTATGAACCAGTCTGGTGGCCTGTTTTGTGATGAGCCATTTAATTTTGTAGAGTATGAATACTACTACTACTACTGATTACATTATAAAATAACTAATAATAAGAAAAATAGCATAATTGCTGTTGGCCTACAGGACTTTTCACAGAGCAGAATGTAGGACGTGTGTCTCTTTTCCCTTTTGGCCAAAAAAGTAACTTTAATATCCTTGAAGGACATGTACCAATGGTGCATCATCCAAGCATGGGATAACCAGCAAAATGGCAGAAATGTCAACAGTGGGAAATCTGTTTTTGCAGATGTTAACAGTGGGAAATCTAGTTCTGCAGCATCTTCTCCCCCATTCCCTGTCTCCCTCTCCTCATTTCTCTGGTCCTGCAACCTAGATAATTGTCCTAGCCAAGTCCCTGCCAGGTACTGCTGGGTTCACAAGATGCCCAAGACAGGCCACTGACTGACTCTTGGACAACTGCACTGAGCTTTCTGCTTCCCTGTCCTAAAACAGGAACATGTGAAGGAAACCTATCGTAGCCAGAGCTGGCTCAGAAAGAGTTGAACATGGTGGTGGTAAAGTAACTTTGAGGTAACTTTTCTGTCAGGTGGGAAGAGAACAAGGAACAATTTTGTTTTCCTTCTAGAAATCTTAATACTTACAGGGAAACTACATACCTAGATGCAGGGGAGGTAGAGATTCCTCAACAAACAAGTAAGGAAGCTGAGGATTGGGTAGGCAAGCGAAGTGCTAATCAGAAGATAAGGAACACAGAGATGATTATAAAAAAAGGCTTCCCTGATCTTTTGCAGGTAGAGAGTTTCCCTTTGTAGGACACTAGTATTGTGCAAAAGCATTTGCTGGGAGTCACCATGACTCCAGATAGGACATTAATCTGCCACAATGTTGCTGGCAGAGGGTTATCTTTTGCCTTTCCCACTTCAAAATGGCTATGAGCTCTGCATGACTTACACATCACACATATATTTCTGCCTTTTTCTTTATTTCACCACTAATAAATCCTTTAAAAATGTTATTTATTGCAAGGTGTGTTTGCATAAATACTTCTGAAATAAGCTATTTGCCTTAGCATGGAAAGCCACAAAGCAAACTAGGCCTTTGAGAGTTGGTGGCGGGTGAAGATGAACTTAAGAAAGACAGTGGGCATAAGCATCAGTCAGGAAGAAGCGCCTTAGGGAGATTCAACTCCCCCATCCTAACATACTTACAAAAAGAGTGCAGATCTCAGTTTGCTGTCATCTTTTCTCCTTTGCTTTTACTGAAAGTGTTAGGACATCAGGCAAACTTGATTTTAGTTAGAAATCATAAATCAAGCTCAACTCTGGCCCTATGGACTTTTCTCTCTCCTTCAGCTGTCCAGTCATCCAAACCATTGTCTTCTGACAGCTGCCAAAGAGGTCACTGGAGTTTTTCCAGCAAAAGGTCAGGCTACCCAGGAATTACTTGATGTGATAGAGTTACACAGGGTAAGTTTACTGAGAAAAAAAGGTAGTATTTTGTTCATATGGATTGCTCTGCACCAGGCATCAGGACACATGATTTCATGGTCTGAGTCAGACTGGAACTGTGAGTCAGACAGCCATCATACACTGTCCCAAATCAGCCAGAATTCATGGGACTAAATCCACAACCATTATTTGTGTGGAACTAGACCATGATTCTCCCAGCTGGTGAGGAACTAACTGAAGAGAAAAGAGTATGTGTGTCCCAGCTGTAGCAACAATGCATCCAAGGAACCTGGGAAGAGACCACTCTGTACTCTTTCATGTGTCTCACTCATGATGTGGTCATAAATTAAAAGATAGAGTAATGAATGGTGGTATGGAAGTAAATAGTACCTAGTATCAGTAAAATTCAGGGAGACATCCATTTATAAGGTTGTTTAGTAGAATAAGATATTCTGTGTTGGAAAAGAGTTCTGTCAGTCACCTAGTTCAACCTTCCACTCAAAGTGGGACTGACTGAAACCTAATTGTGCAGGTTATAGACTGTCAAATTTGGCATATTTGCAAGGATGGAGATTCGCAACTGTGCTGGTCAACAGTGTTTGACTACCCTAATTGTGATGATTTTTTTTTTTTTAAATAATAAGGCTATAGATGAAAATGATCAGGAAATATGTTTCACAAATGTAAGTTAATCTCTTGAGGAATTATTGCAGAATTAATATGATGAAAATTAAGAAAATGTAACTTGGTAATTTCACGAATCATGGTAAGCACAAATTCAGATGCCAAGCATGTATACTGCCTTAAATGGGTATAAATTCAGCAAAAAAATATGGTTGTAATTAAAAGCAGAATATGAACATATAAATTTTACAGAATGCTTTGAATAAACTGTTTGGATGCACATTCGCAGCAATACAGAGCACTGGACTCAGAGTATGTTCAGCATAAAACATCAAAATGAAACTGGAACACTGCCAAATTCCTAAGAAACTCGGTGGTTTCCTTCTAGTACAGTCACTTGTTTTGTGACATAAAGCCTGAATAAGATCAGCCTATGAGCTGTGCTATTTGTGTGTGTTTTAAACTTATCATGAGGGTTGGATAGTTGCTGCTATCATGCAAGCAGGAGAGAGCTACTTTGTAAAACTTCCAAAATCTTAGCTGTTCCATGAACCTGATTCTTCCAATGACCGCATAAAGATCTGGTGTGAGTATAAAGCTGTTAAAATGCAAACCAATATTTACTGTATTTCTGACTGATGGATTGCCAATTTTTTTCCTTATTTTAATTAATAATTTCCTAAATTCTTAAGATTTCTTTTAATTATGTTTATTTTCAAATTATTTGTATTGTCTGATTCTGAACCAGAATTTGTATAAGTCAGTTCTGAAAACATAGATCCATAGAACTTCAAACCCTGGGGAATAAAGGGTTTTAGAAGCTGAACCTGCCTCACAACTTAATCTTCTGTCATAGGTGAAGGCAGAAGAGTGGTGCTAGTGAGCCTCTTCAGCTTGTGCCCTGGGCTGTTGCTGTTTGCAAATCTTCCATTCTGAATTTCAGGGAGGAGTTTTAATGAGAAAAAAATGTTTATATTTGTATTTATATGTTCCTACTTACTTTCTTTTGGTTGTTATTAAACCCCTACTTGCAGATGGTAGGTGGTTTTGATTGTACAGCAGATCTGGGGACTTTCACCTTCTGCATTCCCTGGAGGAGCACGGGCTAGGCAGAGGAAAATTTCTCATGTTTCTCTGAAAAGTCTGTCTTTCTGTAGAAGCTGGAGATATGAAAGAACATTTGCAGTGTATCATGCCAAAATGTTAACCTGTATCTGCTTCTAAGAGCTGAAAGGCATATGTTCTCTAGAATACACAGCTGCATTTTAAATGTAGTTAATGACATTTTCTGTAATAAATTCTCAACCCAATCTTATTCTAAAATCCATGGCAGAAAAAATAGTTATTTGAGGTTGTATTAGAATTATTGTATTTGGTGCTGAACAAAAAAGGTGACAGTGACACAATGCAGGGAAATTAAAAATTCACAGCAAGGGTGGGCAAAGAAGAAAGTGAGAAATGATGTCTTTTCACCTGAAAGCCAAAGTGAGACAGAGAGCAGACTGAAACAATGCAAATAAGCTGTCACAGGTGATGTGAACATCAGATATAAAGCAATGGACCCAACAGTAGGTTGACTGCATGGTGAGACGGACAGCAAGGGACTGCAATAAGGGTGCAACAGCATAGAAGGGTGTGGGGGCAAGGCGGATTGAAGAGGGTGAGGGTAGAAGGCAATGTCTACAGAACTGAGACAGGCCTGAGAAACACTTTGAACACACATTAATATGCATTGCTAGGTTTTTTATGAAGTACCTGAAATAGAATCAAAGTACCTTCATTTTGATGGTGAGGTATAGAACAGATGTAGTTTGTATTAAGATTAATGCTGCTTTTTTTGTTGTTTATTTTCTGACCTAAGATATTTTACCTTTTATTTTTTTAACTGGATCCTTCACTGAAAGGAAAATCAGTTTAGTCACTTCATGAGAAGGTTGAAAAGTTTGTGTCTTTTTGCACATGTAATAGTGTTGAAAGGAAGCTTTTGAAGCAGCAAGATGCAGAGAGGACAAAAGAGTTTCAGTAACATAGAAAGACAAAGAAAGCAAATGGTGATTGGGACCCCTCAATCTTTTGCAGTATGTGTATGAGAAGGTAGTCTGTTTTACAACATAATGAGCATAAAACTCAGTTTCCTACGGGAAGATCTGAATTACATGAAAACAAACCAGCTTAGGCATCAGAAGCTTTACAGTCACATTAGCCTGGTATTGCTCTGATGCTTTCTTTCAGTCGAAACTAGCCAAGTAGGATGCCATGTTAACACAGCTTGATTGCGGCTGGCATTTAGATGAGTTTGTCTTTCTGAGCATTGTGGTGTGCTTTGTGCAGGCACTATCTTTGCAGTACAAAAATACAAAGGCTATAGAAGGAGAAGGAATAGGAAAAGAGTGATCTGAGATGATCTCTGTAATGCTATAGAATATGTCAGTTCCAGAGCAAAAATGTTGAATGTATGAATGAACAAATCAATAGCAACATTGCAGTTTCAAATCTGTAACAAAGTCCATCAGCTCAGGATTCCTCTCCAGTCTTTCAGATCACCTGCAATAGCTTGTTTCATAAAGTGCACCTGACAGTTTGTATGGAGGTGGACACAAGCCACCTGGCCAGACTAGTGATGACACTGTCCTCCTCCCAGCTCCCGGCTGTAGCACACAATGTCCCTGCTTTCTTCTAGGAACTTTGTGAGAACACCTGCTGCAACTGAGCATGACCACATTGTAAGTGCTGTCAGTGTGCTAACATGGTCTGCAGGGAAAGAAAATACAAACAAGGGTCTGTCTACAATACCCATTTAACTTTAAAAGGACCAAGTACCCTTTCCCTAGTCCTTTAACCCTTTCATCTTTCAGACTGAAGTCTGAACAATTATTGAGAAATTCTACTCTTCACTGGGTAAAAAACTAGCTGAACAATCAGACCCAACGAGTTGTGGTAGATGAAGTTAAATCCAGCTGGTGACCACTTACAAGTGATGTTCTCCAGGGCTCAGCACTGGGGCCAGTTGTCTTTAGTATCTTTAGCAATGATCTGGACAAGGAGATCGAGTGCACCCTCAGTAAGTTTGCAGATGACACCAAGTTGGGTGGGAGTGCTGATCTGCCTGAGGGTAGGAAGGCTCTACAGAGGGATCTGGACAGGCTGGAGTGATGGGCTGAAACCAATTGTATGAGGTTCAATAAAGCCCAGTGCCAGGTCCTGCACTTGGGTCACAACAACTCCATGCAAATCTACAGGCTTGGAGAAGAGTGGCTGGAAAGCTGGCCAGTGGGAAAGGAACTGGGGGTGTTGGTGGACAGCTAGCTAACTATGAGCCATCACTGTGCCCAGGTGACCAAGAA
>VZRW01004654.1:0-33507 GCA_013398125.1 Aegotheles bennettii | reverse complement strand
CAGACAGCCCGACGCCTTTCCCAAGGTTCCACCAACAGCAGCTTTCCCTTGCCTTTTTGTTATGATCCCCGAATGTTCCTTACCGGATCACGTCGGGGTCACCAGATGTTGGGGATCCAGGCGAGGCGATGTGTCGGGGACCCAGGTGAAGCTAGGCGATGTAACCTCAATCTGGCAGCAAGCTGCCCCGGAGCGCGGGGTGTGCAGAGAGCACAGAGCTGGCCTCCCTTCCCAGCACTTGATGTTCTTGCTGGTTTTGTAGGTTTAGCAGTTTTTCCACGTCCAACACACAGAGTACATCCTGCTCTCTCCTCTGGTGCTCAGGCACTGAGGTACCGTAGTGCCCCCAGCCCTGCCTTTTAAGGTAGTTCCCATTGTTAAGCAATTAGCCTTATTATTACCAAACAATTAGCACCCGAGTGTGATGGTCAGCGGGGCTGCTTTATCAATCAGCAATCAGTAAGTACTCTGATCAACCTCTACAGCTTTGATAAGTGTAGGTCTGTTCTCAACACACATCTCTTACTAAGAATAAACAGAGGTTCTCTGAGCAGGCGTACTGTGCTTTGATCTCAAGAACTTTACCTGCCATTGCAGCTAGGAAGGAAGTCTGCTGACTCCAAATTTTTTATTTGTGAGGCTTTGCCTTCTGTGATACAAAGCCACTAACTGACCGTTTGAGACAGCTGTATCATTTGACAAAAAAGGGGCAAAAGCTGTGTTTTTCCATTCTTATTATCAAATACATGAGTTACTACGTGTTTTAAGCCTGTTCTTCGTGAAGCTCCTTTATTACTGTTGTTTTTTTGTTACGATTTCTCACATTATCTAAATGAATTAGGAGGTCAATAATGGTCTTGTTTATTCTGCTGCTTATGTACTCATTGATTGACCTACAAACAGCAATCTGGACAATCAGGCATATAGTTTATTATTTTGGCAAACAGGACATACACTATGGACTTTGTCAATTTTTTCACATTTCCCTGCCTTCTCAATTAGCAGCAAGACTGTAGAACAAACAGTATCCAAGAGCAGTTGAAAAGCAGTGTATGTGGATGCTGATAGGGACAGAAGGGAAAATTTGAGAGAGGTTTACAATAATTAGTCTTTCCTGGAAGCGGTAGACCTGGCTGCATACGCAAATGTAAATTCACAAGAGTTATTACCATAAGGGTCATCATCAATTAAAATACCAAGAGCTGTGCTACTAAAGATGACAACTCATATCCCTAAAGCAAAGCAGTGAGCATTAGCGTCCTCACTTAGCAAACCTGACCTAAACTGTGCAAGGCATAGCTCAAAACTTGCTTGCCCATTGAAAAATGCATTACCATTGGTGCATATCACACAGTTCCCTCCTCTGTTATTCCTGGACTACTTTAGTCTGCAAAGAAATTACACAGTTCACACCTGCGACAACTATAGTCTCATCAAATAAATCACTTTTTGCTCTGGTTCTTTGCTCTTGCTTAGGCTGAGGGACTTCCATAGAGGACAATGGATTGTTGCCTTTTTTTTCTCCAGGCTACACATTCTATATTCAAAGTTCAAAGTTCTTTTCCTTTAGTCTCTTCTCAGTCAAAAGCTACAGATTGACAACATGTACAAAAGATTCCATGCAGCCATATGCCTTGAGGTCCTGGCAGGCATTTCCTTGCAACATACTACACAGCACTTCTGGCTTTCTGTGGTTCCTTTAGCTTCTTCCCTGCCTTTATACACACACACACCTCATACTAAAAATCCAGTGTGTCCTCATTAGCGATTTTGAAAATTCCACAGCATAGACCCCACAACTGAAGAGATTAAGAGACGTAGGTCATTCAATCCCAGCTCCAGTGGACATTCAAGCCACAGCAGAAGGCACCTACAGCACTTCGCTGGGGCCTGGTTCCGCCCCCACCTGCCCCAAGCAGAACTCAAACTGCTGTCTCCCTCCAAGAGTCAAGCAATCTAACCTTATCAATCAACCATATACCAGGAGCACGACCGTTCCTAAATCCTTTAACTCCACCATCATTCAAAAATACATGCTGAATTTGAGTCCACCCCTAAAACTTTCGGGTCAGCCAAACGGACTTTTTCAGAGATTCGACAAAAAGTTATCCTGTCTTTGTGTTCAAAATAAAGAGATCAAATGACTTTTTAACCACAGCAATCACAATGGAGACACTAGTTGTAATAAGACTTACTTTTCCAAAAGAAGCTGCATTCTGGGTTCCTCTTCACTTTTAGAAGTGCAACTTTGCACTTCAGGAGAACACAAATATAGTATGACTAGTCTGGGTAACTGACCCTGCCAACATTCACTATTTCATAGCTTGCTGGTTAAGCTGTAAAAATCACTTATTTCAAGTCACTGCTACAGCTATTGAACAACATTAGGCCAGTAAATTCTCCTCCCTGATCAATGAAAATCAGTCACCTTTGTTGATTCTTCATGTAAAATTGAGTTTTCACCTATTCACTGTAAGATACAGTGACTTTGCTTGTAATTATATTTTAGAAGGACAGGTAAGGAGAAACATTAAAAAAGGGCTCTTTTTTGGTTTATGGTAACATTGTTACAAATGCAGAATTGAGTAACAGTACAAAAGCATTTAATGCAAAGTTAAATACAATACAAACTTTATTAAAAATAGGTTGCAAGTGAAATACAGTAGAAATGGGAAACTACAGCAGTTCTGATGTTTTTCATAATGCACAGACAAATATGAAAAGCACTTTTACACATATTCACACTTGACCCGAATGCCCAATAGTGGCCAAATCCACTCAACTGAATGTTATAGGTACTTTTTTTGCTAAGCCTTTTTTCAGATTCTAACAGCAACAGTAATTCAGCCACAGTATAGGTTTTTTTCCTTAAGAAAAATTTGTCACTGTAAGGCTGCTAGTGTTCTCAAGATAAATTGGGAGAGGCTTGCTTTTCACTGATTAACAGACAGAGCAAGCATGCAGATCCTTCATTAACACTAAATCAGTTTAATCTTCTACTTCATATTTAACAGGTGAAACGGTAAAAGCACACTTTCAAATAAGAAACCTGAAATACATAAAAAATATTTACACTCCAATTTTCATTAACTTGCATTTATTTATCATACAACTCTTATTAAAAGTGATTTCTTTCCTAAGGCAGTGAAAGTCTACCCCTCTGTATTTGGAAGTGTGCATAATTCCCTAAATATATATTTATAAGAGAACAATATGATACAGGAAAAAAATCACCTAAAGCCAGTAAAGGGCTTTGTCAAATAGAAAATTTGTTTGGAATCACAATATATATTGTCTTAGCATCACACAATGAGAAAAACTCTGATGAGGTCCTTATTTCCAACATCATCAGCCACATACGCATAGCTGAAGAAACAGTGGGAGGAAAAAGATTAACAATTTAAAATTAAATAAGGCTATTACAGTGTGAAAAAACAGCTTGAACTGCCAAAAAGATTTTCATTACAACAGTAACAGGATGTCAGTAAAGCCAGCTAGGCTGAAGATGAGTTCACTAGCACTGCTTCCTCGGTGGGAGCAGAGGTGGTTCCTTGCCAGCATACCAGGTCTCTTAACAACCTCACTAACATACCCACTCTGAGCCAGCAGTATTGTATCTTATGCTTCATGCTTTGGTCATTTTCTCTAATATACCAATTCATTCTCCACAGAAAAAGAAAAATAAAAGTTGCTGAACTGATAATAGCAATTATCAATACTGCTCCATGCCTAATTGCCCAATAATTTTTAATCTACCTTTCTCAGAGACCATATGTAGACAACTAGTATAGCCTACTATGTGTTGGTTATGTAATTTTTGATGGAACAATTATCCAAAGGTTTTATCTTCGTGTTTTTTAAAGTCTGAAGCACATGTAGTGGGGATGCATCAACATATTGAACTTCCTGTAACTACAGATAAATTCTTACGCAACTGTTTCAGACCAAACAAATACGTAAGGCTAGCAATGTTTTTATCTGAAGGTTCTATCTACAGAACGTGTGTTATTCCAGTACTAAGTAATGGCAAGATCTCTATTGCTATGCTGATCATTGTCTGAACACCATGCAGTATGCCAAACTTGCACATAAAGTCTTACTTAAGGTGGCCCAGATATTGGCTACTTATCAAACAACCTAAAATATTAATTTCTAGTGCACAATTTAGTTTAGGCAGTTCAAGCTATTCTCACTCTCTCTGCTCAGCAGCTAAAACAAGTGTGTCTGTAAAACACCAGGAAACAGAACTTATCTCTGACAAGTGCTACTTGGTCTGGTGCACAAGAACTTAACCCCCAAAACAGAAAGAAAAAAAAAAGTTACCTTCACGTGATTCATATCTTTAAAATTTTACAGTGCTTTCATTGTATGAATCACAAGCTCCTGGTAAAGTAATCAGTTTTCTTGCTACTGCAACATCTCTAAATCTCAATTAACAGTCTTAGATATAGAGGAATCAAAGTCACTCCTTTCAGAAAACATTCATTTTCTGTTCATTAGTAGTGTGCCCCCCATCTCAATCCCTCACTTTAGAGATCTTCAGTTACATCTGATAGGTGCTTTAATCTTATTTAGTGTTCAACTCATTTTCCAATTCCGTTAATTTCCTAGAAGCTTTTACTTTATTGGATACATCATGACCCTGTGAAAAAAGTCGTTGGCGTTCCCTGAACGTCAAGTTTTCTGGTGCTCCAGGTAAATCTGTATCTTGACTGGAAAGGGGGAAAAAGTCGTTGTTATAATTCTTATCTACAATATCCTTAAATACAGTAACTTTCAGTGACACATATTGACTGCTACATTTTTTGACTACAGCAAAAGATTCTCCATTTAGTGTTCTGCAAGGTTTTGTGACCCACACTTACCTTTAATTCTGACATTGTGCCATCACTTAGATAAATTAATGGCTCATGACCATCTCCAGCACAGTAACATGAATAAAACTGATTACCAATTTTCAAAGTGCAGGTGTAAACTAAGGCTCTGTCTATATTAGCACAGCATTGCTGTTATGGCTAAACCAGCAAGCTTTTTTGTGGTGGCACCTTGTCTAGGAAAAAAGCACTGGAATACAAAGTCTTGGTAAACAAAATTCCTAGTACTGTCGTATGCTGTAGCAGCTGCAACACCTCCATATTTTATTCTATGCTGGCAAAGCTTCCAAGTGCAATCATTGTCTAGGCTCTTGCACTTATCTCTTACCCTTATAACAAATCAGGTTTTGTATTCTGATCACCACAGTGAAGATCTCAAATCATTCTTACTCGTAACTGTAATGATACTTTACATATGTGATTACCCCTCATATAATAAAGCTTTAACATGTATTTCAATTTCTTGATCAGAAGAGGTTTCACTTTTAGCTCAAAGAGGTGTCTGCTCTGCACACTCCACTGAAACATTAACTACATTTTAAAATGCAGAACTGGGGCTAACAGGTTCTACAGAATCTGAGCCAAGCCCAGCCACATCTTCTGTATGCTACACAGTGAAGCTTGCCTCTCACATACAAGACACCACCTATATTGTTTATGCTTATTTCATATTTGGTAAGAAACCCACTTGAGAGGTTACTGTTCAGATTTATAAATACATCTAAAACAGCTGAAGTTGTTAACTTACAATGATTTACTGAGTTTACTAGGCACTGAAATTTGCTGCTGTGGAGTAGCACTTCAGACCACCTAAAGACTTGTGAAGAACTTACTTGTATGTTACAGTAACTCAAGATACTCCAGAGCCAAATGCAGAACTCTTGAATAGCCCACAGAGATACTATTACAACAACGGAAAGTACTGCAGGAGTTAGCCAAGTCAGGTGTATAAAAGTTAATGGACTCCTGCAACATCACCTTTTAGATCTTTTGTCTCTTGGATCCCGATAAACTTCATGGGCCCCAACAGCTGCTCCTGTAGATCCAGTGTATGAATTTATTCCTTATGCAAAAGAAAAAGTAAGTTGAAGGAGAGCAGTTACAACACAAAAGTTTTATATTGTATTTATTAAAAAAGGTGCAGTGCTTCTTTCAAGAAATAATCTCAAACTAGAATCAGAAATAAATTTAGAGGGTCATCTGACCCATAGAATATTTAAAATCAGTACAACTAAATTCCTCCCCCCTCAAAATAGCTGTATTTTTTTTAATTCCCAGTTTTGAGTCAGAACACATTTTGATGAGATTATCCAGCACATACCAAATCATGGTCTTTATCTTATTATGGCTTACTGTAAGACAGACATTAGAAGCTGCTCAAGGAAACTGATGGAAAGAACAACACACTTCATTATCCTGTAACGAGCTCCACAGGAAATAAGTTTACTGCAGCTGCTCTCTTTATGAGGCTAAAAGTAAGCTAAGATTAGTATATACTATCTTTAGAATTCATCAGTCAAAATTTTTGTCTCTGTTTAGTCTAAGTAAACTGTATCACTCAGAAAATGCTCCCTTCCTCCCTGCCCCCCAAATTTAAATTTCAAGCAAGTATCATGCAGCACTGCACCTTTAAGTTGATTTAACACACAGGTTTTATACATTATATTAATTCTTTCTAAAGGCCACAAGACAAAACCTTTTCTTTCCATTCAAAAAAAGTTTAATAATTTAATCTGTATTTAAAGATCATATTCTCTTACTAACTGCCAAAAAAAGAGTAAAAGTAAGCGTCAGCACAATATTCAGATTTGTCTTCAGACAGTTCTGGTCTCAATATTGTACGTGTTATGTCTTGTGAACCTTCTTTGGTACAGAAGGAAACGTTTGCTTCTTCCATTGGTGCATGTAGCTTCTCATAAATACTCAATAGAAGGAGACAGGAAGCTGAAACACACAAGCAAATGTAGCTAGCGTGTTGTAGGCTGAATTTTTTCCAATTTTGGAAATTCCAATTTTTTCCAATGCACCAAAAATTTGTAGCAGACCAAATCATACTAGATATGCCAGGCATATGAAGGAAGAGGTTTTTTTTCTTCCAACACAGTATCACCTTCTTTGCTTTGACAAGTCCAGATCCACACACGATAGTCCACTTGCTTCAGGTCAGTAGTTTTGATTTGGGTGTTGGCTCTTTTCTTAGTTAGCTGACAGACCCAATGATCTTTAAGAGACCCAGTGGAAGAAGGTATGAGAGCAAAATTTGCAGAAGCATGGTTTACTAGAGTTAACGTTCAGAACAGAAAAAAAGCTGTAAAGGACAGTAATGTAACAGAGTCAGCAAGATGGGAGACGGTAAACTGCACAGTGAATTCTGCATTTTGTGCAAACGGCTTTGTACGTTACGCAGGCAGTCTTCATAGAAGCTTGAGCAACCAGGTGAAGTTAACCTGTTCTCATGGCTATTTTAAAAATTATGAAATAAGAGTATTCAGAATTAGTTGTGTAGTTTATGAATTAGGTTATTAAAGGCGAAGCATCATACTACAATATTCCTTAGTTGTTACCAAAGCCCTAACTAGATCTTTGTAGATTGTCCTTCTGATTGTTTTCCAGGAAAAACAAACTCGCACACAAAAAAAATAAATCACTGAACATTTCTCTTTCCCAAGATTCATTTTTCCATTAAAATTAACAGCAGGATTGGGAAATGCAATTACATATGAAATAGCATTCTGGGTTGAGGATAATGGGAGGCAGGAAGAGTAGTGGTGACAACTAGTGACTGATGGTTCTAGAGTTACTTCAAAGTGCCAAATAAGGAAGGGAAGTAAGGGCCTTTAGAAGCCTATGTGTTGTGATGGAAGGTGCATTTCACACTATTATAGTCAGTTTAAAATAAGAATTTCTAAAAAACCTAAGTCCTTTGAAACAACAAAGATTCAGTCCAGATATACAGTACAAAAGTTTCATGGCAAAAGTCCGCCATTTCAGAATATTCCTGAGAGCAAGCTGACAACATATAGCCATAGTGTTTAATGAGAATCTTTGCCACATATTGCCTGTCTTTCTCCAATCTCATTTTAACTCATTAATTCTGCATGATATAAGGAGCTCAAAAGCTACAGTCTGATTCAAAACCGTGATTTGGTTTTACACTGGTTGTGGGTTTATCAGCAGGCTGACATGCATGGTAAGTAGGCATAATGGAATTATTTGCATTATAATGGTAGCACAGAGCAGGTAGTGTACAGTGTGTCTACTTACAGTCCAGTCTAATTGCAACACACTGAAAAGCTAAAACCTTCCCTCACCTTCAAGACTGGGAAGCTATGACAGAGCCAGACAGGCTTGCAGGATTCATAGGGACTACTATATCATGAGATCTCAAGGCAATACCGGGGTAAATAAACAGTTGTGGGTGTTTCCTCTTTAAATGAGTATCAGTGTGGATACATTTTATGAAACTTGAGTGCTGTACCCACCCCAAACAGTGAAACTGCTAAGCATCAACTCTTATCAGTTGGACAGTAATTATAACAGAGCTAAACTACTGTCCCTTCGGTGCTATTAAAACTACACAATGTTGTGCAGAGCTCCTCTTCAGCACTGGAAGCAGTAGCTGACTTGCCCTGCAAAGGCAAGGATGCCTTGCTGGAAAACGATGACTTGAGCCTCAATTGAGAAGGATGAAGGCAGAAAGATCAGAGTATCATGTACCTGTATGGCCTCATACTACTGCAGCTGGATTAGAAGTGCTTCTCATAGATGAAACCTATTCTGAGGCTTGTATGCTCCTTATGACGAGGGCACACCACACCTCTGATTAAAGAAAATAAGTGATTTTCATAATCATTAGGTGGCTAAAAAGGTGATCAGGGATATACCATGTTGTAGGCTTCCACATTTGTCAGTGAGACTTGAATTCAGTAAACAAGTTAGCCGTTGTGCTAGAAGCCAGCATAAGCATGTTTCCTTGCTATCTTAGGTGACCTGCTACCCTTGGCATTTTAGAAGGATAATTTGGTCACCTAGAGTTGGTTGTCAGGCATTTGTTGACTTCTAGCATAAGTAAATAGAACAAAGTAGGGGAATGTCATGGTCATAATTTCCTTCCAAAGAATATTGAAGAAAACAGACGTAGGGGAAGCATTGGTAGATGCTGCCATTTAAAGACAAAATCTTGTATTAATAAACTGCAAATTCATTAGAGTGAGATCTACACAAACACATACTCAAAGAGTAAAGTATGTAAGATTCCTCCTATACGGCAGCAGTTCAAAAGAAATTTAGCATGGAATTTTGGACTGAATCAGCTTTGAATTCATGCGTATAGCTAAACTAGTACTCTGCAGATAAAATATGGTGAAGTTACACTGGCAGCTAGAGCTCTACTCAAAATTAAACTCTGTTATGGTTGCCCACTTGGACTTATAAAAGAAACAAGATGAGCAGACAAAGAAACTTAGATTTTTGTCCCTCTTTGCAAGAAAACTGCACTGTAAAAAACACAAGTAAAGGAATGGTGCCCAATATGTGAAACTAACTGCATGTCCAATATATCTCAGGGTGCTTGCATATTTAAGAACTACGTCTACAAAGGTCTTTTTTAAAGCCATTTGCACAGACTATTAAGAGAGAACCCTGGTACCAATAATGAAAGCAGAAGATAAGGTCTGTCCATGAACGCATTAAAAGAGGTTTCCTGTGTTCAAGAAAGACGCACTTCCAGATGCCCTGAGTAACCAATGGTCAGTCATACAAAACAAATCACTGAAAGATACAGAGTGAAAGCCAAAACCAACAGTACTTTGAATTGATTGAGCAAACAGTTTAAAAGCTTTCTGACCCATTGTGTGAAAGATGGGAGTTTTTGCTTTTGCAGATTTCAGGTAAGGAACAAGGAAATCTGAGAGATCAAAAGAACTAAAAATTGGAATATTCATATTAATACCAGGATTTAAGTTAGATCACCACAGTGAAAATAGTGATTAATTGGGAAAAAATAAATCACAAAGTCAGAGATTCAATCTGCAGCAATCTGCAGAGTTGGAAACACGAGAATAGTTCTGTAGAGATGATTGATTTCATGATGTCTACCTTTAGAGCTGCTGGCATGGATGAAACTTGGTCTGTTTGGTGGGGGCGGGGGCTGGATTTTTTTGGCAGTAGTACTGTTGGAATTGACTGGAGATGATTGGAATGAGTTGGACAGAAAGAGGCCATCTGAAACTGGGCGAGGCTGACGGGAGGGCTGCTGTGGTTTAAGGGTGGCAGGAGGTAAGTCACCATAAGATTTTCTTGTGCTGGAGTACTTATCCTGACCTGCTAGATTGGAATCCTCCTCCTCATCATCATCATTGTATGCAACAAACTTGGCAGTATAAATCGTGTCAGGGGAGAGGACCTGTGTTTTGAGGTAAGAGGTGTTTCGCTGAGGTGGGGGAGGAGGAGCATTAGATGAAGGGGTTGGGGATGGGAGTTCATATTCCCGTGGAAGTGGAGGTCTGTACAGACCAGGCTCGCCAGGTTCCAGTAATCTTCGTTCTGCTTCATCATGCTGCCTGCGCCTTTCAGCCTCTAAGCGACTGTAATACTCATCTTCCTGTCGCCTCTGTAAGTCCAGAGGAAACAGAAACACAGTGGTCAGAAAGACAGACATTTCCATCCAAGACAGTTTTCCATCATTGAGCTGCAAACATCTTTTTTGTCTCTGTTTCTGACAATAAGCAGGGCATCTATATGGGCTCACACAAAGAATAGTTACTACTATGAAAAAAAGGTCAGTCATCCTGTAACACAGCGTTGCCGTTATTTCCAGATTTACCACTGCCTGTGAGAACTAAGGTCGATTCCAGCATTTATTACTCAAAATGTTAACTACAGGTAATAAGGGGTAGATTTACTAAAGCAGTAAAGAATCTGTAGGAGAGGAAAACAACTAAAATTAACTGCCATCTTAAAAAAGGAACTCTCTAATTTTGCTGCACGCTTATACCACGTAAATTAATCAACAGAGCCTTGGAATAGATGATTCAGAACAAAGCTTCTAGTATAAATACCAGGAAAACTACTTTCACGTACTAATCAAATTACAAAGAACTTTTCTGAAACAGACATCAAATAACCATTTTTTTAAAACAAATAAACCTATGCTAATGATATTTATATGAGGCTACTGACCATTTAAAAGGCCATGAAATACCTTCTGTGTATTTTTCCAGTTGAAAAAATTTTTACTGTTTTAAACTAAATAGCATTTAATTCTGTTCAGCTCTTGTCTAAGATACATTGTAAATTAATAAGGGAGTTTAATAATGAATTAAAACATGTATTTGGAAATCGTATGTTACAAAAAACTTTGTCTAAGCATAGTGTAGCTTCTGCTGGAAAAACATGACATTTTGAAATACCATCTTAAGTTTTAATCCATGTGTTTAAAAAAATCCACCTTATCTGCTTATCTGCTCAACACCTTGAGTCACCTATCCTTAAAAAAAAAAATGAAATAATTTTGATTTTGTTCACCAAGAGCAAAAACATGAAACTCATCTCCTTGTACTACTCTCTAAAACCACTGCAGTGGTCAGATGGTACCTAGTTCTAAGTTGGTAGATGTATGAGTGTCTCAGTCAAGATTTGTTAGTGAAAACCCTTTCAAGGTTTCAATTTTCCAAGATTAAATTTCTCTCAACATTAAAAGCTAGCCCTCTTTCTTCATTCTGAAGTCAGTGACACTAACAGGCAAGTCTTCACAATCTGAACAAAAGTTAACTGTTCTTTTTCTAGGAAGAAGAAGGTCTTAACGAACATACTGAAAGTCAAATGAGGTGCTTTGTCTTCCAGTTTTGAACAACAAAGCTTCTCAAATTCATGTGTAACATTCTAGAGGAATCTAAAAGCTTGAATTTTTAGAATCTGTTTGATTGCACAGTGACCTATTTGCTGAAGTTAGTTATTTCCTTTCTAGAAACCAATTCCTTTTCCTCCTGTGGTCCAAACATAAGACAATATGGAGTTAGACATCTTTGCTCCACTGTAGTTCATATTTCTCTCTCTCTCTCCCTCTGTATCTGTATAACAAATTATTACACAAATGTTCAAGTGCCATCTCTCAGACATGGCAAAAACCAATACCACTAACTCAGCCATTCTAATAAACAAGGTGGGCAAGTCACATTGGGGCTGAAGGAAAACCAGGAGGTAATTGATTCCTGCCATAACTTTCCAAAAAGGCTTTGAAGGGAAGCCTTTGCCACTGCTAAAAGCCTTCAGCCAGTACACCTATGGTACTATTTCTGCAATACCAGTCAACTCTGGGCACCACAAATGGTATATTTGTTTAATTACTTTTAGTTTTATGTTGGATCAACTGAAGCCTTGGGCCATGACCGCTATCACTAGGTCTAGCGTGTTTAACCCCTGCTGACCCAACGCAACACTGGCCAAGCTAAAGAGCAGAGGCCTGTAAGAACCCCTGCAGCACTCAGAAGACCACAACCTTTTCTTCAGCCTCTCTTCTGGTCCGCTCCTCCTCTTGCTGTCGGCGCTCTTCTTCCTGCCTGGCCCTGTCTTCTGCTTCTCGTTTGCGCATTTCTTCCAATTGTTGCTGCCGTCGGCGTTCTTCATCCTGTAACTAACAAAGACACATCTTTAATTTTTTCATCACTCATGTGGGTAAGATCAGTTACAAAAAAAAATAACCCGAGTATTTGCATCTAAAAATAACTCATGCAGTAGAAAATCCTATACTACAAATAAATCAATATAATTTCCAGCTATTAAGAGTATGCTTTGTTACACTGCTTTCTGTAAAATTCCTAAAGAAAAAAAGTGAAAAATAAAAGAAAAGGAAAAAAGAGAGATGCACAGAACAACATACATAAAAGCAAACCACACACTGGGACTCATTTCTGACTGAGGTGACTCATGTCCAGACAGCTTCAGCAACCGTAGTCTCACAGCTACAGTAAAGTGAAATTAAATACTTGGAACCAACGGTCCACAGCTCCAGCAGCCAATTGGGTTTTCATTTTGGATTAGTACTTAAGAACCAGAAAATCATGACTCATTAGTCAAAGGGTCAATTTATTTAAAGTAACAGGCTCATTCAGCAAGTCTGCAAATAGTCTCGGGAGATAAAAAAAGTCTCCCACTGTATCTGCAACAGATGTGTTTTGGAAAAAGCAGATGGTGAGGCAAAGAAATCTTTGACTACTGAGATTAAACAGTTCAATGAACAACTGATGTCCAACAGACAATGCTATTTTATATATGCTTATGGTAAACACTGCGGAGATAAGAAAACTAAGCAGTAACCAAAACTTGGCATGATTCTCTAAAGCTAAGAGTATCTAAGCCCTTGACGGACAGGAGTATTTACTGACACAATAATATTCACAAATAAAAATTAACTGGACTACATGCTGTGTTATTTCTTACTGCAGTGTATGTTTTAAAGTGATCTTCACCCCCTTCCCCCCCAAGATCTTTTATACTGGTTGGTATAAATCAGTAAATCACTGGACATTGCTGTAAGCTGCATGTAACATGGATGCTTCTCTACTCCTGGATTTGTTTTTACAATCCAGTTTCATTTACAGAGAAAGGCCCTTAAGACACAAAGCAATAATGATATAGTAAGAGAAATTTTATTTTTAATAGGCTTTGTGAGAACAGCCTTCATGTAGGTATCTCCCCTCCCTCCCCCCCTCCCATTAATTAACAGGAAGTGTGCCTTAAAGCAGTTTATGTTTTCTAATCAATTTTACAATGAATTCTAAAAACAAACAGGTTTTTTTGACTCATTTTCTGGTAACTGTTTCTCCCCACTATTCATATAATATTTGTGTTACAGGATCTTATGACCTTATACAACAGGTAACTTTGAAAACATTTGCCTTCTACATTTTCAAGCAGCTAAACAGACTGATTGCAGTGAAAACACCTCTCATTTGAAGTGTTAGACCCCACCATTTTTAAGCATGAAAGGTAAAAAACCAAATTGTTTAATTTAGGCAGTAATTTGGCAAATCATAGATGTATGCTAGAGGATGCTACCTCTAAATTCCCCTTATTTAGGACTAAAACTTTTGTAATTCCTAACTGAAAACAACATAAAGGTAGAGATCAAGCTCACTATATACGGTAAAGCAGGGAATAAAGTAGTTAACCAGCTCCCTTGCTTGGATTAAGACCTCTTCTTGTACTGGTTATTAGAAAGACTTTATTTTAGTAAGGAGGTAATATTGCTGTCAAAAGGAAAGACAACTAGTAATTCAAAGGAGTTTATAGAAGTAATTTTCTCTTAAAAAAAAAAAAAAGGGCAAAAGCTGCATACAGAAAAAATATAGGAAAACTCATTGACAACGTCCCAACTGCATTTAGAGAAAAACTCTGAACGTGGCAATTACTGATCCCAGATTATAATGTGGATGCCTTTTTGCTTAGTAGCAAATATTCCTATTCAAATGCACTTAAACGTTTAAGAAAATATTTCAAACTAAATTAAAGGGGAAATTTTGTTTTCTTGTGAGCTTGACTAAAGAAGGGAAGACTGGGCAGGGTGCTCACACCTGGAAACCCTTGTCAACATCTGAACTCATAGTAATTATGAAGACAGCTGTATCCAGGTCAGAGGCTACTCTAAACATAACACATACTTCTCTATCCCCAATAGTTTTTCTCTAGTTGAAAAGTCATGTTTTCATGTGATTTACTGTACTTCCACTGTTTCTCCAAAGCAGCATATTTATATTTAACAGGTAGAAGCAACTGATCTGTACAGCCAGAATGGCAGAGAAGAGCATTCTCCCAGCTGTAACTGAGTGAAGCTCCTAAGCACAAAGGACTATTTTTTTCCCCCTGCTTTGTCCCAGCTCTACTGAAATTGCCAACAATTCACTCAGCTGCACAACTCTGTCCCCCTATTGCCAACATACACTTGCAGCACTATTCCTACCTAGAAAAGGGCAAGAAAGGTCACCTCTCCTCTGAGCTATTGCTCCTTGTAAGGGATCAGCCGATCAGCTCCTTATCAGAAAAGTTAAGATATTCACAGGACTGCCAGGCACCTTGGCAATCTCAGATTCCAGACAAAATTCATTTCTCCACTGAATGCTTCAAAAGAAGTTCCAGAACTACTTTACATTTATAGCTATTTATTTACGACAACTAAAGCTGCATCAGATCTGTTAGTGGCCCAGGGAATTTAAAAAGACAAACACTAGCCAAGTTGACAATTCATGCATTAACTGTTCATCACCTTTCACCAGGCTTCTAATTAGCAGAACAGCTATCACCAATACTCATGTTAGACATACATAAAAAAGTATGGAGCATTCTAAAGTGTGTATTTTCCTCCTCTAGAAACTACAAAGTAATTTCTTGATCACATGAAATGGTATAGAATAGATGCAACTATGCCCAGAAAGTCATGTGAACAGTATGAAAATGATGAAATTAGGAAAAGAGGTATTTGCTCAGTATAGCATTCATCATAACCTATTTCAGAAATAGTTTGCTTTCTTTTTTCAAAGCTACTTTTATGAACATCATAAATCCTTGACTGATTCAGGCCATGGATTCATCTAGCACAGTATTCTGTCTCTGAACATTGCAGGAAGAGCTGCAGATGAGCCCTGGACATTTCTTCTAGTATTTCCCCAGCATTCAGCATGGTTCTAGAGATGTCAGCTGGTACAGCCTTGTGTAATCCTTTGAGCAGCTGTTTACAGGCGTGATGTCTATGAATTTGTCTAAGCCATTTGTAAAGCTGATGATACTGTCTGCCTTCATAACCTCCTGTTGCAGAAAAATCCAGAAGGTTACAGCCTGCTTGGCAAAGTACTTATCTATCCAGTCCCAGCTCCAGGGGCTAACAATTAAGCAAAAAAATATAGGAGTAGTAATACGAAAAAATATTGCAAGATACTAAGTCTGAAAAATCTGTGACTCCTGGCTTGTCCATTAATTCAGAAAGTTGACAGCTTCAGCTATTTCCCTGTTGTCAACTGCTTAACATGAATGTACCACACAGATACAAAACCAAACACCTTGGACAGAATGTTATCTGAAGTATCCATCTTAAAAGATGAATTTAAAAAAATAAGAAAAGCAGTGCTGAATATTCACATTTATATATTTAACAGTCAGGTTTACAGTTTTCTCCAGCAGCACAAATTAATTATACTAACAGGACTTGAAAGCATGACCCTTCTTTCAAATTTGTATACTAATGACACAAATGTACTTTGAAGGGGATATATTTCTTCTCTAGGTAATTACAAAACTCTTTTTCCATGTACCCATTTCCAATGACAGCAATAAAATACAGAATTAGTTTGAGTCATAGCAATTACTTCCATGCTTTGAAAGCCTGTCATGTTTTAGATGCAAGAGAGTGGCATTAACCAACTGAAACTGAAATTATACGGTAACTTCATAATTGCATGTTTACATGACCTACTTGAAAATCTTAGTTCAGAAGTAATTTCTGCATTCACAATCCATTTTTACTTTAATGAGAAAATTGTAGCACCTGTAAACAACAGGGTTTCAGCATGTGCTAAACCAATATGCTGTTATTATTAGGTCTCAGGACAATTTAACTTCATATTGGAAAGGAATGGTGTTGCTAGAGCTCTTCTAAAACTTGCAGGAGTCGGGAAGGGAAGGAAGGAAATCTTACCTCGCAGCTTGTTCATTCAAAGTGCCTAGTAAGATTTTACACACAATTGCTCAAAACATTAAGTACACAGTTTTACATTAGACCACTGCTACAACAAACAAACCAAGCCTGCAAGCAGAACACAACATCTGAAAGGAAGGAAACACAGGGAAAGAAGTCACCACATCTGGAAACATTCACATGCATACTTAGTTAACTATTTACTGTTTCACAATGATTTTTGAACAACTCAAAGATGCCAAATCATAATCCAAAGCACATAGTGTAGTTATTAATAATATCAGGAAATGAAACAGGAAAAAGATATTGAGGAAACAAACATACCAAATCTAGAACAGAGATTGCTGGCACAGCAGTCTGCTGCAGGTAGTAAGAAAGGGGAAAAAAAGAAAGATGCATAGTGAAAATAAAGATAGGTTAGACTTGTGCTATTTCAAAAGCATTTTCTTTTATTTGTTAAGTCAGCTGCTTTAGAACAAGGAACTGAATTAACATAATCCTGAAATACAGAAATGAAAACAATCAATCTGAAATGTTTATCAATATTGGTTTGACTCATTCGAAACCTTGGTATTTCTTCAGAGATGCTCCTTTTTGCATCGCTAGTAGTATAGACAGTGAAATGGAACCAAAAATGCAAACATTAAAAAAGTTCTCTTAAACTGAAGTAATTTCAAAATGTTCCAAAATGCTGAAAGAACTTTATGCACAAATAGTATTTTAAATCCAGCACTTGAAGAGAAGCCTGATATAATGCTACGCAACACAATTCGCTTTTTATTAATGACACATGGCTTTTAGCCTTGCTATTGTACAATTTTAAAGACAATGTTTGTTCAAATGGCAGATTTACATGGATTTTTTTATGCCCATAGGTAACTATCTATGTGCTACAAATTACATGTTAGCAATGACGGGCTTTAACACAACCTGTTTGCCAAAGATATATTTAGCCTTTCTTCAGTTTCCAAGTTTGAGGTATCTATTGTTTTACACAGTAATAAAGTTAGCCACAAGACAAAAGGAAAGGAATGCAGACTGCAGCAATTATATGAAGAGTAAGTTTAGGAAATCAAGCTGCCAAAACAATCCTGAACTCCAATACTACTCAAGCTGATAGCTAGTTCTGAATATCAGAGTAAGTATGTCCAAATATTTCTCAAGAATCAAAAACTACTTATCACGGAATTAAGCCAACTTTTCAAGATAAACAAACAGAAGACACTCAGCATAGTTTTTAAGCCTGTCAAAGCATATTTATTGGTACGTAACTTTGGTATCCATGCTATTATTCGGAAAAGAAAAATAAATTTTCCTATAGAAATTGTTTCCCAGTAACAATAGATTTAACAGATTCTGAGAGACAACAGCCACTAGCAGAGTGATAAAAACTTCATCATACTATTCCGTTGCTTTATCTTACTAAATGTATTACAAACTTTCACAGTACTGAAGCCTACACTAGGGTAACCAAACGTTATCAAATACTGATGAAACTAGGCAGCATGCAAAATCCAGGTACGTGTGAGCTGGAGCCCTCAGACAGGGTGTATCCAAAACCACATGGCTCAACCTAATGCTTTCCCCCAGCACTGCTGCGATCACTGCTGAGGTGGTGGTAAAGGCAGAGGCAGCAGCTGCCTTACACCCCAGCCTCTCCTTGGAGACCAACAAAGTGGAACCTCAGTTCAGTTCACCATTCTCTGGAAAAAGCATGCATTTAGTGTCTGTGTTCAGGTCCAAGACTGTAAATCAGAACACTCAGAGGTAAATATATTCAGGGGGAGGGGACGACATCAAAATCACACTATTTTTTTTTCCTGATTCTGCTAGAGACTTTCATAATTTCAAATGTTTTTGCTTACCTTTCTGTAAGCAAATTCCTGCCATAACTAACCTTCTAATCCCACTCCAGCAACATGGCAAAATGCCTTTATTCAGAGGGAATTTCCTTCCCCACAACAAGAAAAGTAAATTTCACTGCCAACTTGGATTCTATAGTAGGTAGTTATGATACTTTCATAATACACTGCTTAACTGGTGAAGCCAATGTAAGTTAGCAATTTTAAAATTCAAGGTATTTAAGAAAGCTTCGTCCTCCTTTACCCTATAAGAACATCAAAATACTCAGAAAAAGCCAGAGAACCCATCAAGATATAGATATACAATACTTCTGTCTAGAAAGGATTATCCCCTTTTACCCTTGCTCTTCTTTCTGCCTCCAGTCGCTGCATGATAAGCATAGTATCCACATCATCATCCTCCTCTTCATCATCATCTTCATCCTTTTGCTTTGATTCTTGAAGTCGCTTTTGGAACTGCCACTCAAGCATAAGTTTGCGCAGGCGGTCATTTTCTTCTGCTGTACGATCAGGCTTGTTCTGAAGTTCCTGAATCTCTTTACTCAGCATGTCCACAATGTGCATCTGTTGCTGCTTCTCCAGTTTCTCCTTAGCATCCCGTTTCCAGGGATCTGGAGAGAGGCTATCACTAGAGGACAGTTCTTCCTTGCTGATAGTAATGTACTGCAGATCTCTCCGCTCAATAGTCCGAGGCTGTTGTTGGGGCTGCAACTCTCGAATGACTGTTTCTTGAGACCTCTGCAAAGTTGAAGGTTTTTCTGATTTCACTTGCTGAAGAGAAACAGGGGGAACCACAGGCTGAGCAGGAATTAGTGGCTGAGAACGCATTTGGCCCAGTTTTCTCTCCTGCTCACGACGTTTCCTTTCTCGTTCTTCTTCCAAACGCGCCTTTTCCTTTTCATACCACCTCTGATGCTCTTCTCTTTTTTTGCGCTCAGCAGCAGCTGCCTGGGAAGATGCTTGTGCTCCTACCTGATTTGAAGGAGGAGGGGGAGGCAGAGGCAAATCCATTTGTAGTTCATCAAATTCAGCTGCATAATGCACTGGAGGAGGTGGTGGTGGAGGGGGAAGATCTGTTCTGATGGGCTGGGAAATGGCTACTGGAGTTGGCTGGCTAGTAGCTGGAGTTTTCCAACGGCCAGGTCCACTTTTAGTTAAACAAGAACCAGGCGAGACTGGTTTGGATGAATGGTTCAGGTGTTCTTGGCTGGATGTGCTAGAATCCACAGATGAATTCATCCACTGATCGCTGTCTGACTTCCGATCAATGTACTCTACATCCTTCCGTATAACAACTTCCAAACGATTCCTCTCTGGCTGGAAAACTTTATCTCTGAGTTCTTCTTGGGAATGAGCCACACGCTGGAAAAAATTAAACAAGGCATGTATTTCATAGTCCGTCTATATTAAGTGTATTTGAAAATGGCTCACAAACTGCATTCTTATTACTGAAGGTAATTACTTTTAGTGAATTTCAGCATTTCCATGCCCAGTAAGCTTCCTAACACCAATAAAATATTCTTCTCAGTACTTTTAACTCATTTAAATCATGGAAGACTTTGCAACCTCTGAAATGCCAGGAAACTCAGACTAGGAGGAAGCATGAATGCAAAATGAAGCTTAAACTGAAAACCTCCCCAGCTCACACAATTTCTCAGGACTATCCCTGACATCCCCTCCCCCACGCGAGAGCAGGAGGGTCCTGGCAGCTTGGAACAGCAGCTCAGGCATACCAACTCTGCCTTTCAGCCTTCAGCTGGCTTGATTGAACATTTTTCCTATTGGGAAGGCAAACAGAAAGGCTGCTGAGGGAGAGACAAGGGAGCTGCTGCCCACGCTCCTCCATTAACAGCCGAGATGACCCATGGGAAGCTCTCATTATGATAGTGCCATTCATGGGGATGGAATCTGGGCAGTCAGGTTGAATTCTACCTGCTCTTGGGGCATGGGTGTATTGGTCTGCGCTTTTGTCGCTTTTTTTAATTCTCCAAAGACCAAGTCTTTTTTTATACAAGCTCAGGGTCTCACTGCACTGTACAACCTCCTGAAAAGGAATACTGGATTTTGGCTTACTAAATCTGTTAATGATTTTCTTGAAGCAAACATTCATACTTTGAATATTAGGAACTACTAAGCACTGAACACATAATGTACCAATTATCAACAACTGAGAGAAGATTAACAAAGCAAACTCCTCTTCTTTTTCCTCCATCAATGACCTTAACCATGACCTCTAAAGAATGCTTTCTTTGAGATGAACAAGTGTATTTTTTTATGCTCTATTAGTCCAGCAAAGCTGAACACACAGCTATTTGTGTTAGATTTGCTGTAAAGATGCACCTAGCCAAACAGCTTGCTAATGCCTTCAGAACAGAAAACAGGCATTTCACATCACTCAGTAGCTTACAGCAGCTTTTTTCACAAGCCCAATTCTCACTGTAAAGATTAAAAGGATATTTATTTATTTATTTTTAAAAGCCTATTTTCCTCTAATTTTCATCTTAAAAGAACTATTATATGGCAGGGAAAAATTCTATACACTTTCAATGCTTACAAGGAGCTAAAGCTTCTAGTCATTCGCTTTATGAAAATGCTTTTCTGCACTACATTCAGCCTTAACACCAGAGCTCAAATTTGGTATCTGTCAACAACTTTAACAGATAGCATCCATCTCACCAATTTTAACCTCATCTAAACTACACTTAAGCTTGTCTTAAGCAGGGGAGAGATGTATGTCCAGGCAGCAGTTCATCCCATTAAAACAAATGGGTAGGAGCCATCCTCTGGAGGTACTAGCCTCCCCTTGTCCCATCACTGACAGAGAGATCTTAGATATTAACTATGCAGCTGAGATTAGATAAAATGAAATCAGAAAATGTGAAGGAGTTAAGCATGGAAAATTCAGCAAAATATTTTCATAGCTATTTGCTAGTCATTTAACTTGCAGCCTTCTCCTTAAAAACCACCATCCTACTTCGGATATAACATCTATTTTCTTAATAGCTAAAATAATTAGAATTTTATATCTATAACACTGAAAAAAAAAGCTCTAAACTTTTATTCAATTGACTTTCTACTGAATTCACTTGCCAATACACGTGCCAGTAATCAATCCCTACTTTGCTTCTATAACACAATTGCAAAGTAATTTACATGACAGTGCTTTTTCAAAAGTGAAACATCTGAGCCTGGCGTAAGGCTCTGCTTTTATCATGAATTAAGAAACAGCAAAAAATATCTCCCTCTATATTTTTAAGTCCCTGGTGGATTAGAGAAAAAGATGATCCAGGGACTGGATTTAGTAGATCTAGATTTAATTTCCTGTATGGACTTGAGTAAAGTCCTCATTTACAAAGAGCAGAGTAACATTATTTTTTGAATGTATAAAGGTATAGTGGGGGTAAATTAATTTTAGGTCAAGTAGCAGCTGCACTCTGATAATAGATGCAACTTGATTTATTTCTTTTTTAAACTGAGAGCAGGGAATGTGTTTCAGTGGAGACCTTGGATAGGTCTCAAAGTACCGTTTTATTTAATTTTTAATACTTCACTTATTCACTTAAACAATGCACCCTGCAGGCAGAGATTTTTTTCACATAAGCCTTCTTGGAAGGATGAAAGATTTTGTTTGCTTTTCAGAAAACCACAACACATTTCACAAGACAAACTCTGCTACCATCTACACCCCATTATCTCTAATGGGGGATTAAAACATCCAAGGTAGCAGGTCTGCAGTACATGGTAACATAAATTCTACAGAGGGGAAAAAAAAAAAAAGGAGAGTAGGGTTTCTGAAACCAAGCCAATCTTGGCAAAAGTACAGTTGCACCCCCCACTATGGTATAGTTTGTTTCCAACAGCTCAGAGATTATGGAGAGTTGACTGTTCTGCCAAAATGTCTCCAGCAGTGGGGGAATAGAAGGTAAGCAGTTTCTTTCTGTTTTTTTCTTATATTGGAAGAAATTACTTCTCACCTGCATTGTAGTATTGATTGAATGATTACTTTCTGCCTGGACCTGTGGTTTTTCTTCATAATTTGGCCACTGACTCTGAGCTGGACCCATTCGATCTTGGGACTTTGAAGCTGGGAATGTGAAGTATTCTCTAGTATAGGTCTGTGTTGGGATGGGATAAGCTTCAGGTCGTGGGGGCAGGGTCTGTTCCTGGAAAATATAGAAAGAATGTAACATAGAATTTTATAATCACACGGATCTGTATGGAATATTATTCTAAACATGCATTTTTCAAATGTTTTGTTTTGGCTAATAAGAGCATTATTTGTCTGGAAGAGGAGATAAAGAGATTGTCCAGTATCAAATATAACTGTGGTTATGACTCATGTTTTCATGGTCTGAAAGCAAGTACGTAATATTGCCCAAACCTAAGAAATCACAAAGACAACTTCATGAACAAAATGCAATAAAATCACTCAAAGCTGTCTCATTCTTTCATTAGGTGTAAAAAGCAAAACCCCCACCTTGTCACTAGCTCCAGCACCATGTTAAAATAGTTAAGAAAGACACTGGTTTGACTCAAGCACACAGATGCTATTGATAGCTAAGGAAAATTTAATAGCCAGCATTTTGCTTGCCACTTCTGACCTCTGTACAAAGATTTCCAGTAGAGACTGAGGTTATTTTGGTGGTAGTTCCAGATGCATAAGCATTCTTTCCCCCGGGACTTGGAGGCTGATCTGTTGGAAAGTTAAAGGAACCATTTACATGACTGTTAATAATAACTTACATAAATTAGTAAAATAATAGTATTCACAAAGTAACTGATTTTTACTTTGAATAGTTCTAACAAGAGGCTTGCTCCAAATATTACTACTATGTTGGTGCTTTAAACTTAATCCATTTTTAAAAATAATTATCCCCTTTTTGAATTCAGCAGCCTCCAAAACTAGTGGAGGAGGCATCTACCCCGAAAGAAGGATAATCTTTCTTACTTGCTACATTGGGACTGGAGCGATGATCAGCTCTGTTCTTCATTAATCTATCATCCCCTGGTAGCTTCTTTGGTTCACTGTACTCCGTCCACGGCAGCTGAGGACTCTCAGGTGACCCATTTTGAGTGGAGTTGTTATACAGCTCAAAACCTTCACTCTTTGGTCGGGGTTTACCTGAGCCACGGCGGTCAGAAACTGTAACAATTGGATATGTATTTTCCCCCTTTCACTTATATTAACTACTGACTAGCATATTCTTTTTCGAACCAGAGATACTTTGCATTTATAATTAAGAATGAGATCCCAGTACAGCAAATACTAAATTTTATAATCTTTGTTTCTTCATATACACAATCCCTTGCTTCAAAGAACTTTTCAGAAGGTACCACAATATTTGGAAAAGCTAAATGTGCTTTACTGAAAAGTCTCTTGCTGACTCTGAGAGGCATATGGCACCTAGGACGGCGTTGTAAACTGTGATAAGGATTTATTCTTTTAACCCATTCTCTTCTATACTGTAGTACTAGCCTATATATAGAAAAAGTCTTTACAAAATTATTTCCTTTATAACATTATTTTATGTAAGACTTAAATATGTCTTTTTGAGTTAGTTCACTGAAGCAGGATGATAAAATATAACACTGGAGAAACATCCAAGAACTTCTTATCATCAGACACAGAAACTTAAGAAGTGTTTCTATATTTCTGGTTTAAATAAATAAATAAATTCAATGGCAAAACCAGTTCCAGGGGCTTCTGTTTCTATTTATTTCTCCCCTAGTACTTACATTGCCCTCTCTGGTTACAAAGAAGTCATATTCCAAGAGGAGGAGAGAAACATTTATGAAAGGGATAGAAAAGCCCTTGAAGTTTAACGCCCTTTGCATTCATTATATTCCACTTCTTAAAATAAAAATTACTTCAAAACAGAACTGTGTTTAAACACATAATATAATTTTTAAAAGGTACACATGCAAAAGATTTAATGACTAGACTAGTATAATTTCAAACAATATTTAAAAACAGATGAACTTTTGCTAAGAAAGGAAATGCTTCTTTTCTGTACAATTATATTTCTTTTCTGATCTAATATTTTGTAATATTTGGCAAGCTACTGTGAATTATTATATTATCCGTGTTATAAGACTGACATAAATATTAGCATTTTTACCTCTTTGCATCATTGGGGATGGCTGATTAAGCAGGGTTGCCAGACCATGGTAAATTGCTCCTTGTTTTGCTACTTCTAGTGTTACTACAGAACCTGTCCTAGTCATAAGTTCTGCTGCCCTGCAATAAAAGCCAAAGCAAATAAAACAAAATAAAATTAGGCACTGTATTACTTAATTCTCCTTATAATCAGCTTGTATGTTGTGATTTCTCACATTTAATCTAGTAATCTTTTGTCTGACAAAGCACTTTCTGATTAATACTTAAATTAACTTTGAGAAAAATTAGACTATGATAAATAAAATATATCTTTATTAAACAGACAACACCTACAGGCAAGTATTATTTCCAGTTTCTGCAGTTAAGGTCAGATGCCAAAATAGTTAAAATTAAAGCTAAATAAATTTTGTTCAGAACTGAAGCCCAAGTGTGCAATAGTCTCTTCTAGATAGATAACCTGTGTAATATACAGAAAAAACTACACGAACAATTGAACTTGTTACTAAGGTTATTCACAGGCAGTTATAGAAAGCCAAGAGAAGGCCTAACATGTAAAAAACAGAGCTTCAGCCCTTTTCAGTAAATTATTACTTGAGGATTTTCTTCCTGTAAAGACACACAAGGAAAGCATTCATACCTTTCCTGGGACAGGCCCACCAAACTTCGACCATCCACACTGAGCAACTGATCCCCTGCAGCCAGACGACCATCCTAATTACGTATTCAAGAGAGAAGAAAATTCATACACCAGTGCTAACATGATCTAAATTAAAACAATTATTCACACATACTAGTAAACAAAGGATTTAAAAGCATTTCCAAAGGATCTTTCTACCTTTGAACCTCTGACGTTTAAGAATATTACTAACCACATCTGCAGCACCTCCTTTCACAACAGACTTGACATATATTCCAAGTTTGTCTTGACCAGCACCCTACAGAGAAAGAGGTATTAATTTATTACATTTGTATTTGATGTCTTAAGCATTCCACAAGTGTTAATTAGAATTTTACATGGCTAGGCAAACCTCTAAGTTCTCATTACTTTTATACATTCCCAAATTGGAAAATAACAATTATACAGAAAGGAGTTACATTCATTTAAAGTCAAAAGAAATTTTTAATACTAGGCCTATTGAACCTGCAAGTATTGTTAAAAGCAAAGAATATCTGGTTTTAATGCAAGTTTGTGTAAGAAAGAAAATACATTAACTGAATCTTATACTTTAGAAGTTTGTTCTAATCCCCTCCTAATAAGAAATACTTATTTGTACTTTTATATGCATGTTACTATTTTTTGATGCCTTTAGGTATTATGTTCCAAAAGACTACACTGTTTCCCTTGCTAATACCCAAATGAAACAGGTAAATTGGAGATTATGAGAAAAAAAGAATAGAAATTCTTTTTACATTCATTAGGACTGTAAAGCAGCTAATGTAAATAAACAATGCCTCTATAGTTTTACAATAGACAAGTAAAGTAGACAATGTAATTAGTAAGTCTTTTAGAGCTGAGAGAGCCAATATTAAAGTCTACTGTAGAACCATGCAAGTTTTTTCACAAAACATCTGCCTCAAAATATTCAACAAAATTGTAGGGCTGTTAACAGTGAACTTACTGCTAGACATTCAACAGATTCAAGACAAGAGAACATAAGCACCTATTCAAGCCATGCTGTTGCATCATCTGCATGCTCCGATTTACAAGACATCACACAGATCAGTCTAAATGTTAGTATCACAAACCTTTAAATTGTCACAATGTAAAGCAATTACTTGTGATTTCATTAACTACTAGAGCAAACGGTGCCGTTTTACTCTACAATTCACTTGGAAGAAGAGTGCTAAGTAAGTTTTCAACACAGGAGAGTTTTTAACAGAACACCATTTTATAAAATAACCCCCAAGTTGCTTTGGTATTGAAACTTCTTCCTCCTCCTTCTCTTCCTCCCACCTTTTTTGATTCTTCCCGCCCCCCTTTCCCTCCTTTTGCAATCAGATGCATTCATTGCTCCCACCATTCTAATAAAGTAAAATAAAAATCAAGGTGAAATTATTCAAAAATTAGTGTTAGAGATGGGTTTTCTTAGCATGTAAAGGACCTAATTTTTATTCATTAAATATTGAGTTAATCCCAGATGTTTACTCAAAAGCCACAGAAAATTCATTGCTTCAAGGCCCATGATTCCAAATTAACATTCTACATGCCTTCATAATAATTGCTTAAGCTGTACTTGAAGAAAAAAATAATAAATAACTGAAGTAAGAACACTTTCTTCGTCTGGAAGAATGCAGGGGCAAATAGAGAAAAAAAGTTTAGTTACTTTTTTGTTTGTTTTTTAAAGGGCTCTGTAGAACATCAAGGTACCTGCAGAATATTTTAAACTTTATACCAGAAAAATCGATTAAAGTTATGAGAAATACAAGTCAGAAGACAGCTAGATAAATATAATGAAAAACAAAACCATGCTTCACAAATCTCTGTTTTTCCCTCAAGCAACCAAGAAGCACAACGGGGAAGGATGATCTGGTTGACAGAACACCTAAGCTTCCAGGGTACACATGGCAAGACCCGTTACCAGGAGTTCTTCAACACTTGAAGGTGACATAGCATAAGAAGGAACTTGTCCTTCTAGATTAATAACTAGTTTAGCAATGGATAGAAGTTAATTGTTTTCACAAGAAATTAAAGCTTTCAGAAAAGCCCTAAATGAATGTGCTGCGTACCAGACACGTAAGTGTTCCAGAAAAAGGGCAGACAACAATGTAACTACATTTGCCATGCAGAAAATATATCAGGTAAGTTAAAACCAAGGGTTGGAGAAGGATCACCTGATGCTGAACACTGGAGCAATAACAGGGGGAAAATACATTTCATTGGTCCAAATGCAAAGAAATGCTTCAACCTTGTAAGGGACTGGTTCCCATCAGGGCACCATTGACAGAACCAGTTACCAATTCTCCTTGTTTTGAACTGAAAATTAAGATTATTTGGTTTATATATTTGAGATTGATGCTGCTTTTATTCAGTCCTAACTTCAAGAATCTCATCCCACTTTGGTCCAGCAAATCAAAGATCTGCCTAATATAGTTAAAGATTACGTAAAAAACAGGGAGCCTTTGGAAGAGCATTACTACGTTATATGCTGCACATATTAATCAAGCAACTTTGGGATTGTGTCTTTGTTATTCATAAATTACATTAGACACACTATATCCATATATATCACCTTTCTTATGCTTGATTATGATAGTTTAAGTACATTAAATGAAGTGAAACCTTCTGTTTAAGCCCATGATCTGTGCACTGGTTTGCAGACAGTGATGAGATTTGCAATTGCACAAATATGCATGTAACAACTTCTGAACTAGCTTTAAATCCTTGATAAATATCTTTTAGTCACTGTTTTCAGAGCTGTCTTCACATATCAGCTCAAATATGTGGAAGCCAACAGAACTAACAGAAAAGAACAAACAAAACACAAACCACTATGATCACCAAACATCTAAAAGGTTCACTTTTAGAAAACTGTTTATAATTCTGATTATTATGAGTCTCAGAGGATAACAAGGATGATAAAAACATGGAACAGCTTCACTGAGAGAACCAACTAAATACACACAGACTCATCAGCTTAGCAACAATTCAGAAAGTGAAGGTCTATAGGATTGAGTGGCACAGACGGGATTGTTTATCATCTCTCTAACCAGCCAGCAGACAAAGCTCTTATTCATGCTATCAGCTAGCTTATTTTAAAAAGTAAAAAAAAAAACAAAACAAAACAACAAACAACAACAAAACCCAACAATGAACAAATAATAAAAATGAAAACATTTTCCATAGGCTTTCATAATTAAATTAAGACTGATAGGAACAAGACTGTTGCAGATGTCAAAGTGTAAGCACGCACACAAAAGATCACAGAGCCATGGTATGGTCCTTCAAGGGCTTTCAGAAAAAATGATACCGATATAATACGTTCTGAAGGAAATTCTGAAATTACAGAAAGCTAGAAACCAGGAGGAACCACCTTACACTTGTTATGTTCTTTGGCTAAATACCCCACAGCTGGAGCATAACAAATGCATTTTTGCTCTGAGTACAAATGTTCTTATACATTAAGCCTTACATTAATTTTTCATTATGACTTGAAGGAGCTGACATTTACTCTCTGTTCCTTATTTTTTAATGCTTTTATGAAATCTACAGTTTGTCAATCCCTTTCCTGTTCTTTTAAGAGAAGTTACTAACAGATGTGTTAGCTCCAAGTCATCTCACTCACTAAAAATTGAATTAATTTTGAAAGAATAAAAAAACAATTTAAAATAAATCTCCATTCAGATTACATAAAAATCTTTATCAGCTACCACATTGACTCACTATTATTAGGACAAATGAGTTCCTTCTCTGCCTACTTCACATGCCATTTAGTATGTTTCTCACAACATGCATGTGCTCTCATTTATGTGTGGGAAGAACTCTCAGTAAGCAATCTCAAAGTTAACTCACCATCTTCCTTCAACTTTTACCCTAAGCTTTAGAGCAATTTGAATTGAAATTCTTAATTTCTATTGAAACAGAATTTTGCTTCTGTTCTACCTTCAAGGAGACTGTGATAGAATGAAATGTACAGTTATTAAGGACACATAAAGGATATTAATGTAGTTAGACATGTGTACTAAACTCTAAATTGAGTGAAATTCTCATATATATCACATGGATTTTTCTCCTATCATTACAATAAAACACATTTATTTGTAAACTGTTTATTAACCTGCTTTTCTTTCAAAGGAATGTGAAGGTCAACGTAACTAAAACTATTCCCCCACAAAGAAAACAAAGCAATGACATGTGTGTATCAAAATCAGTAATACAGTAAATATTCTTTTCAGTTCACTTGATTTTCTCCAATCTTGAATAACAAAAGCAAGTGTATCTGTAAAGCTGTTGGTCCAAACAGAAAAACACAACTGTAGAGAAGTTAAACAATTATGGAAAGCAAGAATGTAGTAAGCATGAAAAGATGGTTTATTCCCTCAAGATTAATCTACAGCACATTTTCTCACATACATACATATATATAAACCCTCCAAACCTTTACAAGAATTTTTCAAAAAATAATGTAGAAAAAAAATTTTTTAAAAAGCCTCATCTATAGTAGTAAACTCTCTAGTGCTACCAAACTACCTATTTTTCTTTCACATTTGAATCATCATTTTCCCACAATCCTAGCAGAAAAGTGAAACAATAGTAACCTTTTAAGGAGAAACTTGGGAAATCCTTTCCCTTAAGCAAGGAAAATTTTCAAGGTGTATACCTGAAACACCACAAATCTACTGGTAGTTCTTTATTTCTTCTAAATTAGCAGATACACTTCTGAGTCACAGCTGTCAACTGGAAATGCCACTTCAACAAAATGAGCGCAATCATTGTATCAAAAGCAATCAACATAGGCTTCACCTCACCTGGGTGACAATATTCCTGAACTGAACTGCATGAGCATAACACTCTACTCTGAACACCTCCTTTGTTTAGCTCTGAATGTTATTCATTGTTGCCATGCATAGCCAAAGCAGAGAATTACAGGGGAAAAGTTGTATATGAAAGATATTTGATGATCAGAATTAGAAGAACAGTGAACTGTGGACTGAAGAAAGGAAATTAAGCGATATTTAGAAATTCTGATACTTCAAGTACATTAGACCTAAGCTTCAAAATGAGAAAGGTCTCCATTCTTTGCTTTTACAGTACAGTTAAATCATCACCACAAAGAAACAACCCAGACCATAAAAACTGCGTAAAGCACAGAGAACTAAATTTGAATGCCAGCAGTGGAACACTATTTATACATTTCAGTATTTTTTTAAAAAATGTTATATTAAATTAATTATAATGACACTAGCAGAGAACTCCTACAGAGTGCCAGGGAAAAAAAACACCTGCCTGCTCCTACACTGTCTTGTGCTTTGACCTGCACAGGCACCACTGTGTCGTGGCAGGTCTTACGACAGACCTAGCTGAAGGCAAAGCTCACCCCCATCCCAGCATCTCTCGTCCCACATAAAAGCTTTGCTTTTAACCAAATCAGCTTCCTCAAATTGTTTACAGCACAGCTGTAAACTGTTTAGCCACTGTTCTTAACTGTAGAGGAAAGGGGGTTGCTAGGAGGGGCCTGGATCAGCAAGGGAGGGTGACATTATTCTTGTTAGGCTGTTGTGCCAACTTTTATCAGGTGACAGCAACTGTGTACCCGTGCTAATGAATGTGTCACCATCAGGGCCTGTGAATATGTAGGATAAATATCAGTTAGGCTTTTCACATCAGCTCCCAAACTGGATTTTTACTGCTTAGAAACACAAAAGCCCTCTTTTAGAAGGAAAGTAAGAAGCAGGAATTGTTCATCTTTTAAACATACGAACAAGTTTACCCATGGTTAGGCCACACCTGCCAACTTCCAGTAGTCTTCTTTTTAATTAGTAAAACAAAAAACTACCAATAGAGTTTGATCTAACAGATAAGATTTCAGTTCAAACACCGCCCAGTTATTTCCCAAACAGGTTAAAACAGCATAACATAAAATAACCAGTGTTTCTCTGCTGCAGTCTCAGACTCCACTATTTGTTGAATATTTTAACTTTCTCAAATTCCTAAATTTCACTTTAGGTCACCTACTGACTTGTCAAGCAGCTCTGAGCAGTGTCTGCAGACATATTCTAGTGGAAGCTTAGTCCAAAAACAATTGCAAAACCAAAAAAAGCCACACAGATACAGATTCCCACACAGAGAAGCAAACTACACATAGGAAAAAAAACTCCAAAATGTTATGAACATATGAATTTCACCTTCATTTTAAGCTTTTTATAGCCTGCATGGCAAACCCACCCAAAAGACACTTTTGCCAAGGCTAGCCCATTCCCCTCCTAAACATAAACAATTGAAATCATCCTAACTTGAGCAAAGGATGAATAGCCTCTCTTGAATTGTACATCCCCTTAAAAAAGCCAGAACACTTCAACTGATGTAATTACACAATGAGATAAAAATGTTCTCATTTTTTCCAGAAAGCTTAACTAGCTCTCTGAGTAAAAAATTCAAAAGATTCTTGCAAATAAACTTCTCCATGCTTGAGCTTATGCATCTTTAAGATGGATGTACATAGCCAACGTTTGTGGGAAACTGAAGAAATGCATTACGTCCAGTACTCAGAATGAAGCCACATATTTGCATGACATGCAATCCCTGTATAAAGTTTTTTTAAATCATCTTCCACTTAAGAGGTAATTTAATGTTTTAAAACAGCAAAAGTTGAGAGATGTCAACATATTGCATTTGCGAGTTCAGCATGCACTTAAATTTAGTCAGAGTATGAGATTAATTAATCCTAAATTTGATATGAATTACAGATTGCTGCAGGAATTCTATGACAATAGGGAACATTCTCCTGCATTTAGATGGAATTTTAATAGATCTTCTAATCCTACTTGGGAGGTAAAGGCAATCACAGGATACTTCAGCATACAGAAGTCTGCTTAGAATGGTAACTCAGGTCTTTATCCTAAATCTGAATTAAGAAAAGAATGTATGGGAAAATATTTAAGTGACCAGACTACCTTGTAAAAAGTAAATGAACAGTGAGTCCTTCTTCCACAGACAGAACAAGGATAAAAGAAGCAACTAGTCAGGAGGATAAGCAAGAAACTGAGGTATGAAATGCTATCAATAAATCCAGCAATTAAAACTCATCAGAAGTTCTGTTGCCCTTAGATCTCATTTTGTTGCATTTGTGTGGCCCACATACACTGTATAGCAATACTTCGTGTGGGACAGAAGAAAGCTAGGTAAGCTATCAGAAAAGATATTTAACTTCAATAACTTTAGTAATAACTTTATTTTTTTCATAGTCGCTTAGTTTTAAATAGTTCTTATCACAGAACAAAAAACACGTTCAGAAAAATTATACAAGATGGAGTCTAAAATTACAACTGGAGGATATAAATAAAAGTAAGGAGTAAAACACAGAGAGGCCAATTAAGTCTATTACACATTGGGATAATGAGGATTGGTGGGAGTTTCAAATCTGAACCATTCATAGGTGATGGGTTGCATAGTCCATGCAAATATAATTCTTCTTTTGAAATTAAATTAAAGCTTCAAGCTATTGAAGTAATAATCCTTAGGCCCTAGTTTAGTGTAAGCATTGTTCAACAGTGTTCAGCTACGTTCCAAATCTGTAATAATGAGAGACACTTAGATTTCTCATGAGTCGCAGTTGAATTGACAAGGGATGTACTCAAATTTCTGGGTAGACCCTACATATGAATTGACACTGAATCTTCTGCGTACAAAGTCTGCATATGAAATGAATAGTGCAGTTTAGCTCCCAAACACTGTAAAATAATGCAAATATTGCAATTCAACCTGAAAACACTATAAATTCATCAGGAAAAGGTTGTGTCCACACTAATACCTAAAGACTGAATATTTTATAAAATAATTATGAAACTTCCTAAATTGTCAAAGCAAAAAACCCTGACCTGTTAGAAGAAGCAACCAAAAATGCAGGCTATAAACTACAAAGTATATATGTACTAAAATAGCAGAGGATTTAATGAACAAGAAATAAGTAGCTTACACGTGTAAAAGAGAAAAATTAGCAGTAGTTTCAGAGGATGTTTTATCATTCCTCCATCACATGGAATTAAAAAAACCCAGAATGCCAACACGTTTGCAGTATCAACAGAACTTGTGCAGGATCTGCTGCTACAGCTAGATCCCTACAAGTCCATGGGGCCTGATGGGATTCACCCAAGAATCCTTAAAGAGCTAGCTGACTTCATTGCTAAGCCTCTCAATCATTTTTGGGAGATCTTTGGAATCTGGAGAGATCCTGGTTGACTGGAAGCTGGCCAATGTTGTCCCAGTGCAGGACAACAGAAGGGCAGGAAAGGACCCTGGAAACTACAGGC
>VZRW01004652.1:0-100706 GCA_013398125.1 Aegotheles bennettii | reverse complement strand
TCGCTGCTCCGCGTGTTCTGAGAGAACACAGGAGAATCTCAGACATAAACTGCTTATTTCTTTGTCTCTGATGAGATTTTTATTGTTGTTAAGAAAATCCTTCCTATAGGTGTCAATTTTCGTGCTGTGCTCCACCTAAGTGCATTTAAATATTAGGTGATTTATTTCTATATTTTTGTTTGTCCTCCATGGAAATGACAAGGATTTGAATGTAGTACAGAAAATACTTTGAGATTTTCAAATTAGAAAAGCTCTACTGACATAGAGTCTCCTTTTTTTAAAACACAAAATGATTTGTTTGTGACTATAATTGATGATATGCTTATGAATCCCTTGAGTTAAACAAAGTGAATCAGGTAAACAAAGTACTTTGTCTTGCTCATACACATTCTTGCAAAAATAAGAGTAAAACATGTCTGTAAAGTAATTAATTTGAATTCATTTTACCAAAAAGAAACATTTTTACTGGAATGGCAATATTTAATTTTTGTGCATCATCCTGTGATCACTTTAAATTTAATTTAATTTTTGTATGAAATTTGCATTTGAGTCATATTCTGTGCTGGTGGAAATGAGATCATGATTCCAATGGGTGAAATGTTATTGAAGTGGTCCTGATGAGTGGAGAATTTGGCCTCCAATCGAGTCATTATGATATCAAGCAAAAGCAGTGATACCACAGAAGCACTCTGTCTTAGGTAATATTTAATACTTGAAGCCCAACGCTGATCAAGACACCACTTTCCAATTTCTCTTCCTGCAATCTGCCTGCCCTCTGCCAACCACTGGTGTGTGATTAATTGACTGACACGAAGTCTGTTATTTACATTGCAGATATATTGTAAGTAGACTCCAGGTGAAGCTCACAGCATGCTGCATATTTACCACCATATGTTCAGGAGGTTGTGAACAGAAAAAAGTAAGTCTAAAGCCAGAGGAGGTACTAGAGGACACAATAGAAAAGCTAATTATAAAAGCCTTCAAAAGCAGTCCCTGCTTCACTGTTTGATGTCCCAATATGTAATTACAGAGAACTAGGAAATAAGGGAAGATAATAAAAGGAAGATAATAAAGGGAAGATATAAAAAACAGGGCATGCTAGTTTGTGAGAGAAGAGGAAAACAGAGCTCCCAATCCATTTCTCCTTTAGCTGCTGGAACCAAGGGAAGGCTGTGAGAGGGGGATGGAGGGAGCTTGTCCCCTGGACGGTATAGGCAGGGGAGGTGTGAGCTGGGGGGGAATGGACAAACTTTGTCTGTGCCTTTTTTCTGGTGCAAACTGGCATTTCGCCCTCCTTTGTACCAGGCGGGATGACCAGAAAGGGAGCTCTGAAGCTGGCAGCTGTACTGTCCCTATTGGCAAGTAATAATTTGTTCCCTGTAAGCGAGGACAGCATGGGATGAAATCAGCCCGCAGGATGCCACCCTCATTTTAAAGCCCATCATGGGCTGCCTGTGCAGTTAGAAAATCTCGGTCTGCATCCATTACTCTAGCCCATACTAATGTATGTATTTTCCTTGCTATTTACATCACTTCTGAGTTAGGCTTCCTCTATGAGGATCACAGGGTGTCTCCTGTTGTTTCGTAGCGTGGCTGGTAAGAGTAGGTTAGTGAGGGTTATACTTTTTTATAAAATAGGAGAAAAATATGCATCTAAATCTTAGCTTCAAGTCTACATGTATACTAAATGAACAGTTCTTAGAAAAATAAATGGTGCCCTGCAATTCTGTTCACTACACACGCAGTAGGGAGTTGGGGGTCAGGATATTGTAGGGCAAATGAAGCAGCTTCTGGCTGGCTGTCACAGGAAGGTGCAAGCAATGCGGGGGGCTGGAAATGACAGCTCTAATTTTGCTCCAGGGATGGAGGGAGGATGTCTTCACTCGCGCCTCAAAGGGCCTTCCCCAACACACAGCTCAATTATTTGGACAGTAAGCTGATTAGAGGATTTGAAACCAATCATCCAAAAATGGTTGATGCCAGCCTCCAACTGACACATGAACTTATTCTCAATGAGTGCAAAGACGAGATACATTTCAAATTACAATTTTATAGAAGTGTTTAAAAATGCCTTCAGAAGGTGTTTCATGCTGAACGGGGTGAGCAGTCAACAAATGGCTCTGTAATACACCTTTGTGTCTGTTGTAGCAGAGGCTGGAGGCTCGTGTGTGGTGCCAAGCGGTGCCCATGTGCTGCGCCTGCTCATGAGCCGTCCTGGCATGCAGTTGGGCTCCAGGGGCTCAGGGCTCCCCTGGGTCCCCTCTGCTCTGGAGGCAAGAAAGATGGTCACTCAGGGAGAGAAAGTAGGAAAAGAGAATTATGTTGGTTCGAAAAGAGGGCAAGGCCCAGTTGGATGGGGCTTTGGGTAACCTGGTCCAGTGGGAGGTGTCCCTGCCCATGGCAGGGGGGTTGGAACCAGATGATCTTTATGGTTCCTTTCAACCCAAACCATTCTATGATTCTATGACAAGTTGGAAAAGGTGCCAAGAAGATTGGATACTTAGAGTATCTACTTGTCTACTTCTCACTTTCCTTTAAAGAACTCTCCAAAATTTTCAAATAAAAAAATTCACAAATTCCTTCTTCAAAACTTAATTCTTTGCAAATTTTCAGTTTCTTAGCTGGTTTCCAGTCTGATTTTGCAACAATAATTTACATAAGTAATCCTGTGGACTTCACTGGACAACTGGAGTCAAATAAGGTTTACATGTGAATAGAAATCCATAGAACATAAACATAAAAATTCCAGAATTTTTTTTTCATAGATTTTGCTAGGAATCCTTAATCCTTACTGGGTGGTTCCATGTATATTTGTCCATGGTACACGGACAGTTTAATGTTTAAGGCATAAATGTAATTTTCTTTACATTTATTATTACATGCTGAATGACAACATTGCATTGGTACAGTCTTGCTTTAAATGTATCTGCTATTGCTGAAGTTAATATACACATTATTATATTTGTTGCCCATTAAACTTCAAAGGCATTTTTCATTTAAAAAAAATGTGTTAGAGAAAGCACATAAAATGGTAAAGGTGACAAAAAGCCATAAAGAGAAGGGCTCAAGTGGGCAGTTGAACTCAGCTTCCATAAGATGTGATGTCTTCTGTAAAGAAATAATTCTCCATTCCCCTCATTGAGATTTTCCGATGTCTCAGCTGTTTCATAACCATATTGTTACAAGTCTGTGGTGTCTATTTTACAATGTCAAGTTTAGCACAGTAAAAGGTGCAGTATAATTCAGGTGCCTCAGAAACATTACAAAGTCAAATGGAATAAAACTAAATCTTACATGTGTACAGACTTTGTTACAAGTACAAAATGAACACGGTGCACAATATACCACCTTTTAAAGGTTGAAGAAATTAAGCCCAAACTCAACATAGCAAGACATGCTACATTGCTCCTCCTGCACCCAAGAATTGCATCTTCTGCAGCAGAACCTGAATATAAAGAGTCGTTAAAATATATTCGTAATAACTTTACCTCATGATGTAAGTCTCCATGCTTTTCTTCCAACTGCATTGCAATCTGTGAGACATCTCCTAATCTACCTGGTAGGATGGAGGTTTTCTATGGATTTGATGTGACCTAGAACTTAGTGAACAAGGAATCAACAAAGAATTTTGAGGTTTAAAAAAGGGGCACAAGTCTTATGCTATCATGCTGGGAGCTTCCTGTTCTTCCTTGGATAGTTGTGGGTTGAGGAAAAGGGTTTTAATTCACACAGAGGATGTCCATGGGATCCTGGCATCCTGCTGCTGGGTGAAGTACCAGCAGTGTCTGACAGAGTAGGAGCTGTAAATTTGGGAGCACCCAGGGAGTTCTGTTTTCTTTATATCCACATATGGGCAGGAATCTTCTGTTTCCAGGAAAAAGCGTTTTTTTTAAATTTTCTTCTCAGAAAGCTCCCCTGCTGCTTGCAGTTCTTCCTCCCAACTGATGGAGGAGAAAAGCATGTTAATACCATGTGAATTTCTCATAGAATTTCTTTAAATGCTGCTGTCCTACAGTGGGATGACAGTCAGAAGATGACTTTTACATCAGAATAAAACCTTTGGTCCCACATCTTTTTTTTCTATTCCCATCCCAGTCTTCTTAGTGATGCAGTGGGTTTTTATTGCATATAGTACATTCATAAGTTGGTATTTTATCCTTTTTGGGAGGGGAAGTTACTTGCAAGGCACAGCATAAATTTGTGATTTTCTCCCCGAAATTAGATTATAATTTTATTTGTGAATAACAACAACAACAACAAAGTTTTATCTGTTTCTAATCACAGTACTATTATTACTTTTAAAGGACAGTCCATGTTTGCCTGGATAGCTTCATGTATGATAGTCATAACTGCATGGGATAGTGAGTTCTAAAGTGATTATGTCAAGAATAAAGCAAAGGGTTGTTCATTACCAACAGAAAGAAAATGGAAACAACCACACAAACAGCTCCCTTCTCCCAGTAGTTCACTGTGGGGAATTTATGAGCTCAATTCCTCATGACTTTGTGTCTTGACCTGGCATCAGTTCTCCGCTGGTGAGGCACAGGCTGTGAATGGGGCTTTTCCTGCAGCTGGAGCGCATATAATGTCTTGTGCCCTGTGGATTCTCTGGTGTCTACTGAAGTGGCTGTCACAGCCCTCCTCTCCCTGGGGAATAAAGGGGACTGCATCTTTCGCACGTCACTGATTTTTCAGAGGATTTAAAGAAGCATAGTAGTTTTCAGATGTTTACCTTTTTGTTGCGTTTAGCTGAAATCAGCTAGTGGGATCAACAGTGTGAGAAGTGTTGGGGAAACAGCCTGGTGGTTGTTATGCTGTTTTCTGTATGGAAATGAGACTTGCCCAATATGAAATATTCCTTGCTAGGCTGCCTTCTCTTAAATGAGAGGAAGCAGAATATAAGTGGAAAAAACTCATGTTCAGATTTAAAAGAAAGCTACAAGTAAATGAAATAACAGATTTCAAATTTGAATATGTTCTCATGGGGCATACAGAAAGTTAAGGTGAGACAAGGAAAGAGGAAGAAAAATGTGTGATCTACAAATTACCTTGAAGGCAATAAATACATGAAGAGAGATATTAAAGACCTTAATGAAAATCTGTGTCCCAAAGTGTAACTTTTTTACAGTTTTACTTGTGTATCTCACGGGAGGACACTGACGTCATTTGCCTATATTGCTAAATATTTAGTTGTCTGGTGAGACTGAGGTCATTCTATCAAAATTGCCATGAAAATTTGTCAGCTCAGATAGATAGAAAATCTACCCTCCTTGTCCTTTACCATGATGACTTATGTTAATGAAAAAACTAATATTTTACTCAGCTGTCAAATGGCCCTGGGCAAGTGTCTGAGTAGTTTTATGGGCTTAGGTGGAGAATACTGAAGAGGAACAACTTTTTCATATAAGAAGCAAGACTACAATTGTTGAAGGAAAAACAAAGGAAAAAAAAAAGAGAGTGAGAGACCAGGAGAGAAAGAGAGGATGAGAATTTGGCCATACTTAATGGCTGTATTTGTTTAATGATCTCTGAGGTGCCTAGGTGCCTGTAGTGTGATGGATCTATTTAGTAATAAAATTATGGTTATAATAATTGTCCTTCATAGAATACTGATTGAGCTACTTGATATTTTAGAATTTATTGAGTCCATTTTTAGGACACTTTTTCACATTTTGGAAAATGATTTTCTGAGCACTTGTACCAGAGTGAAAAAAATTCCACAGCCATTTTAAAGATTATTTCTTAGTATGAAACTTCTAAAGTGCACTTTAGTTTTAGCATTAACTTGCTTGATTTTTGAAGGCAGTTCATCCTTAGAAGTAGCTAAACTGGTAAACCAGTTAGCTGCAGGTGGTTACATTTGCTAATCAGATGGATAATTATTATACACTGGTAAAAGAAAGACAGCTGCAATTGCTTTAGAAGATTGTTAGGAGTTTTTTAGCATAACAATGAACTGCAGCACCTGCCTTTCCAATACGCTTTACAATTACGCTACTGGTATTATATCCTTGACCCCCCATAGCACAGAAGGATCTACACAGTGCTGTAGCTGTAGCTAGAAGACAGCTTCATTCTAAATGCCTCTTTGAGTTTGCTTATAACTTTCCAGCAACTTTTTGATCAAAGGTTTACTTTCATTAAAATAGTGCACAGGTGTTTGGCAGTCATGGATAGCTATTTTATAATTACTGGTTGAAAAAGATTTTCACTTGCTGAAAGAAAATTAGGCTTCAAATCAGTATTTTAAACTTGTGCAGTTTTCAGCTCGGTTCTGCACATGTGTAACTCATAGGCTGCCTGTTGGGACCTGAAGGTTTTCTCCCTTTTATGATTAGATCTGTGATAAGTTTGAAGAAATTTGGTTTGCAGGCAAGACACTTAGTCATGTATAAATCACTACAATGGCATGGGTATGTCTTTGTTGTGCTATGTACGTGGCATTTATTTCCATATTTGACTTATGTGCACAGCAGTCACTTCCCATTCGCCCTTAATTTAATTTCTGCCAATCCCTGCCCTAGGATATCCTCTAGATACAGCAATCAGGCCAAGAGAGGCTGCTTGTGTCACCCCTCACACATGGCAGGTGTAAAGCAACATTCATCAGTGCAAATCGGTGGAGATTTGTGAAAGCTGTGCTTTCCTTGCCAGTTGGATCTTCTTCCACTGGCTGTTTACCATGCTTCAGGTCAAACTGGGGAAAGCAAGCAGAACCTGCTGTAATATCCAGGGAATTTATCTATGCTAAAAGGTAAGAAGCTTTAAAAAATCTTCATTGAGGTCTCTGTGCTTCATAGAAACCTGATTCTCCATACTTCTCTACGCTTATCAGTGTGGTGTGATGTGTTGCAATATAATTTCTTATTTATGATCGTTGGCTTGGAGAGTGAATCCCAGTGCTCACAAAGGACTATCTGCTGCTCTTTGCTTGAATGTAAAACCACTGGGCATGAGAGGGTCTGAGACTCTCATTTGTCCTTATGGCTTTCCCAGACTAGTATTCACTACGTTGGCTGTTTTACCTTTAGAACCACAGTTCCCATGTTTGTTATTTGTAGGGATGGACTGCTTTTTTAAATGTACTGAAATTTTAGAAGCTAAAATTCCCCTCAGATCCTGGGCCTCTGAAGAAGGTTTAGCTGCTCCTTGCCCTCCTCTTGCTGTCTTTGTGTTTCTGCATGGGGAGGCACAAGACCACTGCTCACAATGGCCAGTTACTTAGGGATCTAGAGGAGCTACATCTCAATGCACTTAATTTTTAATACATTTGGCTTTTATTGTCTTATAAGGGTTTGGTGGGTTTTTTTTGCTATCCTGAAATCTGAACAGGGTATTAGATTGTGCGCTTTCTTAACTGTCTAAATCTTTTTCTCAAATTCCTGTCAGTTCTAATCAAATCCTGTTTTCCCACATTTCAAGGGGCCAAGTTATATCCCCAGCATTGCCAGCAATGTATACAGCCAATTAGGGGTTCATTTTCCAGTTTTTTTCCATTGTTTATTGAAACAATATTGATGTCCAAGCCAGTATCCACCATTCTTTCATTTGTAGTCCATATCATGTACTGGAAAACTTCCTGTCTCTGATACTGGTCTGCAAGACCAAGTTCACCTGTGTAGATATAAGTGTTGTTCCATAATAATTTGATTTTTTGGCTCCATATTTATGCTTTGATACACCAGAAATAGAAGTTACTTCGGGTCCTTTGTAATGCAGAATTGCTAGGGTTTTTTCTTTCCTCTTCTCCTACCACTGGGCTGTGTCTGGCCAACTCAGACTGACAGATTCCTCTAGGACTTGCATGTGGGCATTGCACCACATATGGATGTGAATATCATTGTCCAGAGGAAAATATACCTAGAAAACACAATGAAATTCATATGCAGGGTTATTTTTTCCTAACACAGCCACTTCTGAGGGTTCTGGAAATTTTGGTTTTCTTCTCACATGTTAGATGTGACTTTGAACTGATCCAAGCTGTTCTGACCTCATGGGCTTCCCTCTAAAGATTATTCTGTCATTTATATAGGACATCCAGAGCCTTCCATTCTGGGACAGCTTCATATGCAGTCAAGGAAAAAAATGTAGTGGATGTTTCCTGTTAGAGAAATCTTTTGGTTGTTCCAATTCAGCGTCCAGGTGACTGGGTGTCTTTCTGGTTTGTAATTCTTTAATCTCTTTCTCAAAGTGACTGCTCATCTCTTCAGGTCTGTGTTAGAGTTTCTCTTTCTGAGAATATTCCAAGTTAGTCCAAATTTTCCTACATTCCTGGTTTTGGGAAAAACTTGGTCTGTGCAGTCAGGTCAGACCGCTGATTGGTTAATTAATTCACCAGTCTGACCTGAAAATGGGTTTCCCCCAGTCTGCTGTGACTTTCATTAAGAATCCCACCTATTGACAAGGCACTCCCTGACTTTTCTGGAAAAATTCAGAAGTTTCTAGATATTATGTTATGACAGTTTTAGTTCATCATTTTTGTTTGGTTTTAAACTCTTTCTAAACTCTTGGTTGAGGGTCACTTTGATGTCATGTATCCCTCTGTGAGCATTACAGCTCATCTATTACTTGTGTCTTTTTGATGCAATGGTTGTTACACCTCTCCATTGATAGTAGATCCCGCTGAGATTAACTCTTTTCAGGATCAAATGAATCACTTGCAGGAAAAAAAGAAATTGGCAGCTCACATTTTTTCTTTGATAAACTTCTCCTTATTCTAATGAAGTCTTGTTTCCTTGAGTGCAAGGGGACATGAGGTGGTCTCTGTATGATTTCCTTGAGCAACATGAGGGAGTCTCTTTGGCCATCGTGGGGCCTCTCCATGTGCCAAATATGTGTGTTGGTCTCGTGGCTGTGCTCAGCACGGTTGTTCAGATTGTGTCCTTGCATTTTATTTCATGTCTTTTCCCCATCCTTTTCATAGAAACGCAACCCTTCACAAAGCAACTGCCAGCAATGCTTTTCCACGTGTGTGTGTTTGCTCTTGGACAATGATGTTCAGCACTGGGAATAAAGGACCTGCTTTTGGTTTAATTAGTTCTGTAAAGGAGCCTGACTGCTGCTTACTAGCATCTCATTAGAGGACAGAATTATTGCTATTTTTTTAGTTTACTTATCATCAATATTATGAAATCAGTGAAGAGTAATCTCTGGTGCAGGGGTTTTCATGTGTGGAAGCTTTGGTTATTTGAGGTCTCTGGTTATGAGTGTGGGTTAGCAGGAGCACAGTGGGGTGCAAGGACTGAAGTGGAGCTTCTGTTTCATCTGCCATGTGTGAATGTTCGTGGCAGATTTGGTTACTAGAAGGGAATGACTTTAAAAGGATGATGCTTATTTTTCCTCAGAAGTAACTGGAGAATGAAGGTTTGAGATCTCTTCCTGATTTGGAAAATGAGCATGTTCAGTCTTGTAGCATTGTGGTTTTGTAGTGTTTTATCTAGGAATTTTCCAAGGAATTTTTACTTTATTCAGAAATAATAAAGCAGAGAATCTCAGAAATATATTTATAATCAAAGCAAGCATTGTAATAATGGAATTAGCATCATATATGACTTGGTTTCTTCTAAAGAAGATCTTCATGTCTCTATTTTCAGCTTTAATATATTTTTAAACACTACATTTTAAAACTACTCATAAATGACTGTAACAGTTCTTACATATTGTATTTAAAATTACTATTATTGGCATCAGTGAAGACAAATTTCAGAGTGTTTACTTTTTGTAGTGAGGGAATTTGCAGACGGATAAACATCTATATCTATATGTATTTTTGCTTACCACAGCTGGTGTTTTGGAGATTTACTATACTAACACACTAACACTAATACGCTACAATATCTAAAATGCCTTTAGTGTGCCATTTACACTCATCTGAGAGATTTCATGACAGTATGATATTAGTAAGCCTTCATGAGTAATCCATCATGCCTAGGAGGCTTAATCAGATTGCACATGTACTTACCCCTGGCTTAATAATTGTTATTTTCATTATTACTGTCCTTATTCCTGTTTCATCTGTGGTGAAAATGTTCAGAATTTCAGTTGTAGCTCACTACATTATAATCATGGTTCTCCACAAAACACAGCCCAGCACAAAACCTACAGCCGCAATTCAAATGTTCTGTGTAGTAAAATCTCTTGCTATTCCTTTTAAAGGACCCTACAGAAGTTCAATATTTCTGCAGGACTGTTGAGGTAGCAGCATTAAATATTAAAACTTTTAAATGTGCAGAACTGATTAATTCAGAATATATCAGAGCTGCTCATAAATGTTTCATATCTGTATTTTGCCTGATTGGATATAATTTAAGCTATGGGCTTCTTCCAGCACTGTAGGACCAGGTACTCATCTTTTATTTCTAGGAATGGTTTAAACATTATTCCTTTTATTACATGTTAATATTAATGCCTGGACCTTCTGCAGTTATTGTTCATTCTTTCATAAAACCTACTTCAGAATTAATCACCTGAAGTCTAACTGAGAGCAGCTGTTATAGTTCTTTTTAAGTGTACCTTTACAAAAATATGGTTCTGTTAAAATTTGCACAAACTCAGTAGCCTGAGAGCTGAAATTTTGTCTTTGCAACACTTACACTTTTCCTTAGAATTGCAGAAATATTTTGGGGGAGGTTTGAGACCAAGCGAGTCCTGGACTTAGGCTGAGGTTAAACTTGGATCAGCTTGGAGCTGTGTTATTTCACAATGAACAAATTACACTAAAAAGCTGGAGAACGAGTCTTGGCATCTCTGGGTGAGGGTGGGATGGACCTGGCAGGCACGTTGGCATATGGCTGCTGAACCCCAAATGGATTTTAAAAAATCACTGGTGGTGAGCAAACTGCATGAATGATGGTGGGGAAAGAGTTGTTTTTTTTAAGACTTTGAAAAAGTTCAAAACTTTCTAAAATGCTCTCAATGTTAAGTCTGGTTATGCCTATGGGTTTTGGTAGGTTAGAAAAACTCCCCTCTTGTGTTACACCAAGTTCACACGAGATCCCAAATAAAACAGCTTTACTGTATTCAGAGACGTGGGAAATGCACCCTAAGTGCAATGCTGCCAGCTGATAGGGTGAAAGTGGCATCAGTCAGGTTTGGTTTAGCTTTATAAAGCTGTAAACTGTTGAAGTTTCTGTTGAAGTGTCCATCTTGCTGGTACGTTCCTTGACAGGATAAACAGCAGGAGTCAGCAGGGGGATGTGGAGAAGACGCTCCCCCTTCTGGTCCTGGGCTTGAGGACCCTTGTCCTTCCTGACCTGCAAGGGCCCAGACTTGTTCGCTGCTTCCCAACACTTTGCCCTGTGTTGGCAGCGCTCTACATTGTCCATCTACATGTGCCTCTCCCGAGACCTCTCTTCTGTAATGCAGCAGCTCAGACAGCCTCGTGTGGTTACCTGTGGTCTATGGAAGGCAAAGATCTATATGGAAAGATCTATATGGAAAGCAGTCAAAGATCTATTTGAAATTTAGCCCTAGGCCTGGTCTGACCCCCAAACACCTGCATCATTCATCTTCCAATTCACTACATCAGTGCTGTTAAAACTCACAGCAAACACATCAGCAAATCCTATATAGGCACACTCTTGACCACACATCTTTCTTCCCCCCAAAAGCTGCTTTCTGCAACAATGCTCTGCCTGGAAATGTTTCCTCCATTGGGACTGGTACAATGAAGAAGGAGGGATGTACCTCATCTTTTAGCTGTTTGTTCTGCTGTAGCATGGCAAGGCCCCCACCAGGGCACTGCCCCACTGGGCTGTAAGGAAAACAAAATCCCGGTAGGAGCATCTGTCCCAAGGCAAAGCTGGTGTTCCAGTACTCAATAGGAAGCACACTTAGTGCAGAGCATTAGCAATGCTCTATACAGTTTCATTTTCTTGCTTAACATGCTTTAAATTATCTTCGTTGCATTTAGTGCTTTATCCTGATCTCTCTGAAGTTAATGGCTAAAGCTCCATTGCCTGTAATGAGGCCCAGCTGTCTGAGAGCGCCTTGAGTATAATAACAGACTAGACAAGCAATTTACTGTGGTCTAAGGTAGAAATCTTGCTTTGATGCAATGTTTTTCCCTTTTGAAGAGTGCTTCTCTCCAGCACGGCACATAATTCTGGTTGCTGCAGAAAGCAAAATTGAAGTTTAGCAGAGAAGAGAACGAACACAAAAATGCTACAGGTTGGTGTGCTGGTGTGCGTCCATAAGTACCAGTGCCAGGAGTGCTTGCTTGAATTAAATCTGTGGGGTTTTTTGCTATCTAACTTTCTGAAGTAGTTAGATATAATCTGTCTCTGTAACATGTATTTCTCTTTGCCCTTGAAGAACTGTGGGAATGTGAAGGAGAGGAGGTTGCACACCCTCCATCTCATTACAAGAATTAGGGTCATGGTTGTAGCCCCTGGAAGTTGTCCTTGGATGAGAAAGTGGAAGTCTAAAACCAGTGTAAATCATATAATATGACTTGCTGGGGATTTTGGAGTGAGATTGTATCTTGAACTCTGAGGCAAGTCCCGAAGCTCTGCACTAGTCTGCTCAGAGACATTGCCTAATGACACCTCGGTTTCATTTTGTCTTCATTCTTTGGGACTTGAGAAAGTGCCAAGTTGTCCGTGTTTTCAACAGGATAATATAAACAGCAAAATGAATACGTTGCCCAAGCTACTTTTGCATGTGAGATCACAGGAAAACTGTGTTTAGTCATGTTTATTTCAGTGTTGGCAATAAGGAAAAATATGTCAGATCTAAAAGAGGAAAAAAAATCATAAGGAAGCATTACAATACACTCAGTAGAGGCAAAGTGTGCCCTTACCCTCTAGGAAATGAAATAAAACCAGTTCCAGCAAGAATGATTTATAATAGCGAGTGCAGCTTTTGCAGAATGAAAACTTTTCTTGGAAAAAATCTTTCATTTTTCTTGACACTTTTTTAACTTTTGGAAACAAAATTTTTGAAAGGGAGAGTTTGACTCAAGCAATTTTTTTAAATTTTTTTTTAAATTAATTTGATACATTTTAGTTTTTGACACCTCAAGATTAAATTGCATTTTCCTGTTTTGGCATGTAGCATCACAAAGTCTGTGGTTAGGATGTTATTGCCTTTACTCTGTCAGTAGGTTGGATGTAGTAATTGGACTGTAAGACTTGAAGCATAATGAAGTGCTCATCCTGGGTGGTTTGGAAAGGACATTTAAATATTTATGTAAATAAATTATAAACTTTTTTGTTTCAGTTCAACAAAATGAACTGAAATATTCAATTCTAAGCTGAAATGATACTTGGGAAGATCAAAGTATTTCATTTTCACTGAAAAAAGACATAGTAAGAGTGTTTTATCATTTATGAATTTTTAAGCATTTCAGTTTTCTAAAATCCCTTTATTGTTCCACCTTTTCATGTTTGAGATGACGATAGATGTTCAAATAATATTGGCACTGCACTAATCATTGCTAACATTTATGGAAGATTTTTATTTAGCAGAAGTGCAAAGTCCAAATTTCTCAGGATTTTGGGTAGGAGAATGTGCATTTATCTCTGAGTTAGTGTGGTGAAAGATGTACAGAAGTAGATTCCTAGAACACGTTTTGGTTTTGTTTTTTAGTGTCTTTCAGTGCACTCTTGTTGACTTCTATCTATTACATATAGCGTACAGAGCATCCCAACCGATGCATAGACCATGCTTGTATCCAGATACATCTTTCTGTACGAACCTCTGCTTATCTGATTCTCCTTACTTATTCTTCCATGTGCAACACTGAGAGCATTAGACAGATGTCAGAGTCATTCTTTAAATCAGCTGCAGAATTTCAAAGACAGAAGTGAAAGAAAGTATTGAATATATGGTTTCCCCAGTAGAGTCTTCATCTAAGTAGACAGTTTCTCTGATTTTAGTCAAGGTAGTACAGATTCACAGTAACCTTGCTTGGTGAGCCAGGACTGGGCAGAATGGTAGATGTTCCTCTTCCACATTCAGGCACATGCTGCTTCTCACCAGTTGCTCAGAATTTGCTTCCAAGTATGGGTATCTGCTGGTGATAACACCATGAAGTATTTTCTCCTCCTAGTTGTTCTGTGGGGAGGGATGTTGGGGTTTAGACCCACCACAACATATCGGTGATTTCTACTTTGACCTTGGTAATCCTTGAGGAGAAGCTGATAGAAAAGCCTTTCTTTATTTTTGCACTGGAATGGGGGGTTGGAAGAACAATTTCAACATTTAGGTAAGATGTGGACCAGCTAGTATGCTTGCGTTGATGGCCTGTCTTATTAGGGGTGGTTGGTGTCCCCGGGAGGACACTTATTTGATAAGAGCTTATTTGATAACCTAGTTTATTCAGTGGTATAAAGAGTTACCACAGAACAGGAGAAAAAAAAGATCAATTAGGGTCTATGGATTTAACTGCATTTTATGTTGTGTTTGTCCAATCATGCATTTGCATCAAATACACTTGGCTAACTTTCTTTTTTTTCTTTTTTTGTTTTTTTTTTTTTTGAGTGGGTGAAAGGGTGGTGTCTTGGTTTTACTTTCAAAATTTTCATTGATAAGCTGAAGAAGGAAGGCTAGGAAGATAAAAACCTCTTCGTGTTTTTTGTGTCAGAGATCTGCTAGTTATCATGACTCTTGGCTAGCCTGGCTTTTTGTTGAGGATAGCAGTACAAGTTATTCTGGCAATTAGTTTAGTTCTTCCTGTTACTAACCACCTCTTCTCTAGGAGAGTGGCTGTGGTAGTCATACATCTTAGTTTGTCAAATAGCTGACTTTCCCATGGTGTAACTCTTCTTTTTTGGCCTTTTCAAATTGGCATGGAAATTTTTAATCTCAATAAGCATTTGTCAACATAGTAACAGAAGATGCCACTTGATATCCTGCCCATTTGCCACATTTGTCGCAGTCATCTTCAAATCTTCTACTGCCAAAGAGCACAAGTTTCATACTCCCAACAGCAAAGCCCTTAAATACAAGGTACGCCATAGCGCCATTCCACCCAACTGACTCGCGTCTGCCTAGGCCGTCTCTGCTCTGAGCGCTATCACTGTGACATGAAGTTGCTCTAGTGATTTCTTGTCTGAGAACTGTCAAGGCTGTGTTGAATCATTAGGGTTGGCACATTCACCGTTTTAGCCCTTGCCACCCTCCTGTAATAATATGCAGAACATCACTTATTCTGGAAGTCGTTTTTAGTAATTGTCTCCTGTGGGACACGAAGACCTCTGTGATACAACAGCACACGACCCAGGGAGCCGTAGGCTTTCAGAGAACCAAGGCAGGCGGCTGTGGAGATTTTTTTTTTCCAGAGAGCCAAGTGCCTGTTTCTGTTCTAACAAGATATGAGTCATAGCAGGGACATGGCTGTGAATACTTATCTCTTTCACTGGGGTGTGCAGAGCAGAAAGAATTTCGGCATGGAAAGAGGACATGAACTGGTTTGTTAAAAATCTGTTAGTTGCTTGGGAAATCTGTGCTGGTATTATTTGGGATAGTTGTGCACACCAGGGACAAGAACCATCCTGTTTGGTTTTTTTTTTTTTTTTTTTTAAGAACAGAAAGTGACCTTTTGGGAATTAGCTGTATATATAAAATATTTAACAAGCAACTAAATGATAATGTTCATCCAACAAAAATCACCATGCTGCAGTTATTTTTTTCTGTATGTGCATGGCTTGTTGCTTTATGAGAATGTTGGGCTCAGATTTTGTGTGAGTGTTTAAAGGTGGCAAAGCATCTGTTAGAAAGTGTCTAGAAACAGGAGTCTGGAAGGGGCTTCTTTTATCTTTAGATCAAACCGTTTGAAATGAAATAGCAAGAAGACACTTTTTGTGAATTTTCCTCTAGAGCGCTGCCAAATGTTTCCTAATCACAACCTGCCGCAGTCCCGTTGTTCCAGCCCTCGGTCTTTCTTGCTCAATAGTTGACCATTATAAGAAACCTAACACAAAGAACAAACCAATCATCAAAAAAAAAGGTACCTGGAGTCATACCCTGAGGGAGGTTGCTATCAGTTACTTGGTGTGCCCAGCCTTTACAGACCACACCGTAAAGAGTTAGCCAATAAAGGATAAGCATATGTGTTGTATTACTGTGACTGCTTCTGGATCTGACCCATGTAGCCACTTGTCCATAAAGATAAGAAAACATGCCACTGAGCATTAATATTGCTCTTATTGCATTAATATTGCTCTTATTGCTCGGAGCACTGGAACAGGCTGCCCAGAGAGGTTGTGGAGTCTCCTTCACTGGAGACATTCAAACCCCGCCTGGATGCGTTCCTGTGTGATGTACTGTAGGTGACCCTGCTCTGGCAGGGGAGTTGGACTAGATGATCCTTCGAGGTCCCTTCCAACCCTAGAATTCTGTGATTTTGTGATTCTGTGATTTTATGAATTTTATCTGTCAAGCACATTATTTTCATGAAGTTGACTCAATTTTCATTAGGTGTGTTTTTAAATGTCAAGGGACTAGTGAATGTTTGTTCTTATTTTTTTTTCAGCTTCTTTTCCATGTTGTTCTGATTTGAACCTTTGGAGATAAGCACTTTTCATTGATTAGACCTGATAATATTAATATACCATGTATGGTCAAAGGATTGTATAAACATTTGTTAAAGTCCAGTCATCATTCATATGCCAGAACTCAGTATAAATTCTGCATTATATTTAGTATAAACCCTACTATACTTGTCATATGAATCCTCATTTTCTCCATCCTGTCTACTTTCAGTGAAAATGTCAATCAATCTCTAGGCCATTTTGTAGTTTTGTTCCAGTTTATAGTTGGGGGTTGTCTAGCTTTTTTTTTACAGCATTCTGCACCAACTAAACAAGTGACTGTGCTTAAGCAAAATTATTTTGTTGCGTGAATCATACATACAAAATTAAATCACATTTTTAAACTCTTATGTCCTTTCCCATAATAATCAGCATCATGTATTTTGGTCTTCCTCCTTCTGCTCGTGGTTCTCAGCAACTCTCAGTGCATTTCAGTCTTTACTTTTCCATACTCATATTCTTTACTTGTGCCCTTCTTAGTAGAACTCTTGTGCAGTTTCAGCCCCTTGCTCCCCAGGGAGCTATAACAAACACTCCCACAGCCTGGCTTGGTATCTGCTTTGGGGCTGGACAGGCTGCAACACGGACACTGCCGACTCTGCTGAGTAGATCTGTTGTATAGAAAGGACTCTGAGATGAGCAGTTTGTGTGAGGAGGACTAAGTTCTGCACAATCTCATCCAGACAGATGAATCCCCAGTCTGATATTAAAAAAAGTCTGTCATTCCAATGCACAGCTGATATATTGGATGCCCAACATGTTTAGACTGCGAAGCACCAGGTTACTTAAGGTCGCATTACTGCAGTCCATTTAGCAATCCTGTTAAGCTCTCGTTTAAGAAAGATAAATGGAGTCAGAAACTATTGCTCACTCTTGTTTGTGATCTAAACCAGAAGAGTATACAAGCTTTCACCTGAATTATATCACATAAGGAATCCACTGTGTAATGGGAAGGGTGAGGCTGATGAGTAAGATGTGTCATTGTCATGGCTTGATGCCTGAAGTTAAGAGTCGTCTAAGTGATCGGGGGCTACTCAAGGTAGTCAAATTTAAGGCTGTTACTGTTAAAATGGAGGTGGGACAGGACAGGGAAAAATAATGCAAAATATGTGGGACAGGATATTAAGAGTGAATCTCAAAATACATCATCTCAGTGCTAAGCATGAGTCAAAAACAAGTCCAATTGAACCTTAGGAATTATGAGCAAAGGAGTGAAGAGTAAGATGGCCAGCAAAATTTTGCCACTGGATATGCATACAATGATAAGCCCACATTTTGGTGTTATGGGCAGATCTGGTTGCCTCTGCTTGGAAAACTCATAGTAAAACTAGATGAGAGAGAGGGAGTATCTTCCTGTGTAATGGGAAACTAAAGTAAGTTTCCTCCAGCGGGGAAAAGGGATGGTTGAGAGAGATGTGAAAGATGTCTATAAATGTTGAATGCTGTTGATAAAGCAAAAACATTTTGCTGTTACTGAAAATGCAAGAATTTACAGAAAAGAAAGCTTAAAAAATAAAGGGGAAACATATTCACATGTTATATAATTAAATCATGGAGTGCCTTGCCACATGAATCTGTAAAAGTACGGGTACAGTTATTTAAGAGGACACTTTAATGGTTCATTGATGACTATTATATGCCACAAACCGATGTACCTAGAGATGAGACCATGTATAGAGAGGATGCAGGGTTCGTTTGCTGTATGCCCTGTTTCTTGTACTCATCTCAAAGCATCAGTAGCTGTCTGGGGTCAGGACAACTAGGCTGAAAGGGACTTTAGGCCAGCCCAGTAGGACAGTTTGATTACCTAAATATGTGTCTAGTGGCTGTTTGCGGTAATGTTCAGCATTCCTGGCCCCTGCCTACCAGTTTACAAGGGCAGGAGTTGCTGCTTGTCCTGTGCTGTACTTGCTGCTTTCCTGTGTTCTCCTTGGAGTGCCTCGGAAGGCACCTGTCTTTAAGTAGCTGAAGTGAATTTTAGCATCCCAAATCTTGTATTTCACACCTGCTAAGGATGCTCTGTGATTTGGAACCTCTGCTCTCTGGAAGGTTTTAAAAAAATCCAGTGTTGAAAACTTTTGAAGCTAGTCAACACAGGTTGTGTGCATCACCGTGCAATCACTGTCACACTTGCACCGATACTACAAAATAAGTATTAAATTTTATAATGCACCAGTATAATTTTGTGGTACCTTAGGACTTGGATAAACATTATTTACACACTTTGAGAATAACAAGCAGGCCTTCAGTGGACTGCGTTTAAGGTTTCAATGTGTTTCCAAGGCAAATTAAAGAAGTTCTAAACCACAGAAGAATCTGACCTGTTCTATTTCTTATTTTTAGTTTTTAAGTCTATTAAAAAATGTAATCGGAAGGCTATACTTTTTATTACACGAGTAGTTGCAAAAGAACACTGCATGTGTGTATTTTGATTTGAAGATGTTTCCTTATTCTTCGGTATCACTCGAACTCATGCACTTCAAAATATTTGCTTATCATAATCATAATTCATGTCTCTGTAAGAGGGTTTGTATTCTTCTAGCCTGAGGTAAACATGTTCAGCAGCCTGGTTTTAGTTGGCATGCTTCCTTAGCTAAAATTGAGAAAAAAATCGTTGCAAATGTTTAGATACTACTGAGTTACAATACATTTCCAGTAGATAATTATACTTGCTCTCTTCCAAGCCAGCCTTCATTTTATTTTTAATGCTGCTGTTAGTTGTGTATGGAGTAGTTGTTTGTCTTTTAAGGACAGCGGAATAAAGTGATTTACCAAACTCTTCTGAAAATCTGAACACTGCGGTAATATTCAGACCTTCTAAATAATTGATTGAGAGCACAGACAACAATATGAAATTTTCATGTATGGGTATCAAACAGGCAACCTCACATAAACATGAAAAGCATGAAAAATAAGGTTAGGCTTCAGAACAGAGGTCAATATTCTCAGGCTTAGAGTAATAAAATGGTAATCACAGTAAAGTTTAATCTGTTTTTTTTAAATGTTATGTTGGCAAATTTCATAGAAGCACCACAAAATTTGAATTTGCAACTTAATAAGGAGATTTGTGTCCTTATTCAGCAACCATTAGAGTGTTCCAACATAGACCAGCAACCAGGGTTGCTTCATACCCTTTGTAGCTGTTGAGGTCTAGGCATGACCCTACTACTCTTCCCATTTTCTCTCAGGGCTTTGAATAAGAGAAATAATATACTAGGACTGACAAAATATGTTTCACAATTTATTGAAGTCTAACCATCATGTGCATACTGTTAAAGTGTATTTAGTTGCCTATTATGTTATGCTACTAACTCTCATATTAACTATAGTTTGCTGCAGAGAGATGAATTTTAACAAATATTATGATTTGGTTTGTGTCTCCTAAACTAAAACTATAAATGACTGTCCTTATTATTCATGATAGGAAATAATATTTAGATGATCATTCTTGTTTTGGCTATAGTATGCAGTGTAATTCAGTGGCTGAATTTTGACTGTCAATGACTTCTGTTAGACACCATTTTTAGAGACATAGCTAATGTGTGTTTTTGTGAAACAAATTTTGTTTAATTTCCAGATTGTTTTTACTGCCCTAACTTTATATTAATGCTGTTCAGGGCTCCGTGAGTTACCACGTGGAGTAATGGGCATTTGGTGATATCCTTTGGAGCTTCTCGGTACTACAACAGTGCTCGCTAGGTTGCCAAGCATTAATGATAAATTCAGCATGGTACAAGAGAAAACGTAAAGATAGTCATTATCTCTGATGTCCTTGGTGAGCTCTGGGTGTTGGGATGCTTAATTTCTTCTCAGCTCCCTCTGATGTGGGTAATAGTTGGACATCTAAATAAAAGCTGTATAATTAAATTGCTCTGTGTATGTGGCTTTTGATGAGATTCATCTCGGTTTGGACATCTTCAGTGTTGACATCTACAGTTGAGCTTTACAGTCTAAGCGCCCTTTATAGTCAGTGGGGAGAATCAGGCATTTCTCAAGTGTGATTCATCTGGCCTGTTTTAGACATCAACGTTAGGGTGAGATTTACAGGCTAAATAGAGTGACACAAATAGATATGATGTTCTCGGTAACTTTATATAGCAGTTGCACATATTCACTGGGCCACTGACTGAAGCCTCCATCTCCTCCTTCCAAGAGGGCTGCCCCAAGTGCGGGAATAGAGAACAAGCCTCTCTCTGTGCCAGCTGGTGTTCACTTTTCCCATACAAAATGCAATGCCTGCAGTGCAGGAACAGTGGCTGGGCCACACAGACACCAGGGTTTAAAATATTTTAGGATATTTGCTTGGAAAATTCAGGTTTGAATCCTCTTACCTAGGTAAGAGCCTTAATTACCCATCTGTTGGTTAGGAAGCAGACTGTTATGGCAGCAGCCATCTTATCCCTCCTTTGGGCTGTGCCAGCATGTTTGGTGGAACAAAGCACCTTGCTCAACATGGCCAAGTTTCTGGTGGCTTTGGATATGGGCTGAAACATTCAAGTTAGGGATTTTGATGCATGAGAAATCAGGTTCTCAGGTCGAATTTTGTAATCATGCACCTGTTTTAGGTGCCTGAGACTGTTCACAGGTCTAAGACTCTTAGTTTTTAGTGAGATGCAGGCTTGAAAGCATCTCGGAGCTTATAAAAGATGTGACCAATCATTTATAGTTTAGGAATATAAGAATAAACCCTGGTTATATTGCTGCTGATGTCATTATCACTGTCTTGTTATGAACTTTCAAATAGATAAGTAGTGTCTCTGCAAATAGTTCTTTCACAAGGCTGATAGGCTACTCTTTGCATCAATGATAAATGATGTCTCTATATATCTTGTTACTGACATCTTGCCACACATCTGCAATCTATTTTCAGTCCTCTGTTGCTCATTACCAATTTAGGAAAGAAATTGAAAAGCTATGGAGATAAAGAGATTTGATGGAGCATGGGGCAGAACCACTGAAACTAGGACCGTAATGCAAAGCAATACCAGATCTGATTTTAAGCTGTCTAGAATAAGGTTCAAAACTTCTGCATTTTCCCTCCTCTCCTCCCAAGAGCTATTGGCAACTGGAGCTGTTGGTGAAGGCATCACAGGTTAGAGATGGTGCTGCTCAACATGCATGAACATCAGTCCACCTTCGCGGAAAGTTCACTGGTGTGCTGTTGTGAGCCTAGTGCTTTGGTGGGCTGTAGAAGACTTTACTTAGGTGGGAATGTTTTCAGTTGTATGAGTGCTGTCCCTTGCCCATGTCTGTGTATTCAAGCATGCTGAAATGCTTTTCATTTCTGTTTTCTCCCACCTACCTGGGGAAAATAAAAACCAGTATAAGTAAGAATCCCATGGGTTTTCTGCACTTGTTTTTGCTGGAGGAGGTGTAGTCCTGTGATTCACACTGGTTTTGGGTATCTGTCTGGCATTCATATTTGAAATTGCTGCACAACTATGAATTCCTGGATTTTGGTTCCTTTTGAAAGCCAAGTATTTCTGTGAGCAGTAAAGGTTAGTTTGATATCAACATATATGACACTATTTCTTAAAAAATCCTTCTTAATTGCACTCAGAACCTTACTAGTAATAAAGTGTGTACAGTTTCTGTATTCTTGTAACAATGCACATCCCAACATTAATTTACAAATACACTTACCATCACAGTATTTTGAATGCATCCTTCTAAAACTCTACTTGAGTATTTATAGATTGCTTGTCACTGTGGTGTCTAAACAGTGCACCTTTAAATAAGGCATCTTAATAAGGCATCATTCTCTTGCTGGCAATTTTATCTGTAGTTGTTATTTCAGGGGTGATCTTGTATTTTAAGGATTTGGGTTCAGGATTATTTATGCCCTGTAAGACAGTACTATATGCCAGGATAGGTTTACACTTGGGCCGCTTGTGTTTGGCTTTGCATGATGGTAACATAAAGGCAACATTGCCTAAAAGGGAGGATCAGATTGGGAAGGGACAAAGAGCATCTTCGTGTGGTGGTTCATTTTTTTGACAAACCCTTCCCAACTTGCTGGTACTGCAGGCAATGAGTCTAGAAATTCACTCTGGGAGCACCACTTAATTTCCACTTTTAAAGCCCCTGTGAGCAAAGCCAGAGAGTGAAAATTCAGAACAGACGGAGCCCAGTGTGGGCTTTTGGTCAGGTTGGCCAAGAGATGCTGACACACACAGGCATGGCACGTGCCCCTGCCAGAGCTCCTCACGCTGTTTGTTCCCCCATCTCAGCTCTATCTCTGAGCTGGCGAGGCTGGTGCTGACCCAGCGTGAGACCTTGCTGCCGGGTGACCTCTCACCAGTCTTGGTGGTGTGGTGGAAACATGCTAATGGCAGAGCTGCCTCTGATCTGCCTCCTGCAACAAGCTGGTGCCTTTCTCAGCTGTGGGGATGTTGCAGCACCAGATGACAATCCTGGTGCGAGGTGGTAACACACTATGTGCCAGGTGTTTTTAAACAACAGTTGTGACAGCTTCCAGATGCTAGTCAGATGTTTGTGAGAAGGTGTGTTAGCCTTGGTGTGCCTATTGTCATCCTCCTGGCATGCTGTGGGCCCAGTGCTTACAGGAGTGGCACAGGTAGACTTTAACCAAACTCAGTATCTGGTGATGAGACAAGAAAATGACACTTAGTGGATGGACTGTCTCTGTGCTGGTCTGCTGGGTGAATTTCTTCAGGAATGAGTTCTTCCTGACCTTCTGAGCTGTATGAGGGGAATCTGTGTTTGCATGGAGGCATGTGAGCTGGGGTGGTCCCAAGTACACTGCCTACTGATTGCATTCCCACTGCTGGCTGTTTCAGGGGGTGTTAAGCTCTGCTTGGTTCTGAAGTAGTGTGACAATAACAGCCTTCTCTGTATTTGATGTTAGTCTTCATGTTTTTATTTTTTTTTCAGTCGCCACAACACTGTGAAGGTACAGAGGCCTCTCCATACAGTCCCATTGCATACCTGACTTGCATTATTTAGACTAATACATTTTTTGAGGAATCAAGCAAAAAAACGAATTACTTCAGTATAAGTAATTTGTCCTGAGAGGGAAGTGTCCAGTCATGACTCAGGTGTGCAATGATGCAGTTATTACAGCATTATAAGGAACTGGCTTCAACCTTGGGAAGAACTTATGAAAAATGCTTGTCCTTGCTTTGATGCAGGGAAATCTCATTTTGGGAAGCTGGCTGTCTGCAGTGATCCCATTTCGCATACCAAACTTATTTTCTGTGTTCTTCATGGTATACAAAAGACCACTTTTACACTGCCACTATGTGTCTTGACTCACATAAATGGTGTACAGGGCTTCAAGGATCTTTGCCTTTATTAATTCTTTCTTGAACTCTGTTAAATCTCCACTCTTGCTGTTTCATGTGTCATAGCTGTATCTCTACATTTAGTTCTTTTCCTTGCTTTAAAGTTTTTTAACTTGGTGTCATCAACAGCAGCTGTAAAATCCATGGAATTTTGTGATATTTAGCTGATGCTAAAGAGCAGTAAATTGGGTAAGACCTGTCAGTGGCAGGTATCTCCTGAGATGATCCCCTTCTTCCACCTGGCAGTTTTTCTGCCTTTGCAGTTTAAATGCATTAACTGTACTACTTTGAATATTTTAAATATCTGTCAAAATGCATCTATCTCTTCAGAGAGTAAATCAGTCTCTCAAGAGCATGTAAGGCAAATTCTATTCAATTACTTACACAGATTAATAGATTTCTGTATTATGTGTAGCATATAACGCTGGAAACAGTGAAAATGATGTTCATAAGAAAAGCATGAGTTTCTCAGAAATATCTGAAAATTTAAATACAGTTCAAAACCCACTTTGTCTTTTCTATTATGCTGCTATGTCCACCTATGGTATAATTTCGTGAGCATCCTTGCCAGGCTCCTTCTTCCTGACCCTCGAGGCATGTCGGCTCCCGGCATTGCCAGAGGCATCACTGCTCCCCATCCCACGGGAGGTACCAGCTCCAGGGCTCTTGCAGAAACCTGTCATGGGAAGTGAGAGGCATCTCCAAAGAGAGGCTGCCATATCCCCTCTGTTCCCAGGGAAACAGCACCCAAAGCTCCCAGGAGTTGCATGGCATTGGCAGGATGAGGCCAGCCTGCCTGCTCACTTAGCTGGTCTCTGCAGTGTCTCTAGGTGAGCACAGCAGTGTGTATGTGCTGAGCCCACAGGGAGTTGGCAGGCAGCAACTTTCCACATTTTGTTTTTTTTTGGTTGAAAATGGAACTGAACTGATGGTTCTCAGAAATACAGTTGTTTCAAAAAAAATTTATGTGACCACAACCATTGTGCAGAAAGAAGGATAGGGCAAAGTGGCAACCAGAGGCTACTTCTGTGGTATTCCCGTTTTTTTTCATGGAGCATTTTCCTAGGCTCTTACAAATTAAACTGAAGTTACCCACCTAACTCATGTATTCCATACGATTCATGGACATGAAGGTTTCATATCCTTCCTGGAAACACTGTTCATTTGATTCAGAAGGTGGAGTCGGAGATCATAGTGGGTTGCCATCTGGCTGTCAACCAGCATGTGAGGCTGACCCAAACTGGTGCCTTTTATAGGTGGTTTTGCCTGGTCTCTCTCCCTGGTCACTGTGCGAGTCCTTTGTACTGAACATCTCCTCCAGGGTTCCCAGGCCACAGCTGCACATCCTATCTCCTCCTTTCCATCACCTTCTACTGCTTTGCTCGCCTGAGTCCTCTCTTCCCCATTGCTCCCCAGTTGTTCTTCTCCAAAAAGCATCTCTTCCCCTGTTCTTTGTACTGGTTCCAGTGTCACCACCTTCCCCATCCCAGTTCACTCACTGTTCCCTTGTGCTCAGATCTGCTTTTGTGTCTCCTTGTTATTTGGGACGGTGTTGGTCAAACTTTAGGAGCAACTTCATTTTTATGACACTTTGCACATTTTGCAGATTTTTGAGAAGTGTGATTCTGCTGGATTGATGTTTCTCATCAGAAGGCTTAGACTTTTGATTAAGATCCCTTTCTTTCCAACAAGCAGACGTCACTTTCTGCTTTATAACACTGAGAAAGTTCCCAGATCAAAAACATAATCAGAACTGGTGTCTCCACTAAGAACTTCTGCTCCAACAAAGCAGTATAGCTGGACTACAAACTATTTCATTGGACTTTTTTCAGCAAGCTCTATTAGTCATTGCATGCTCTAAGAGTGCTAAATGAGGACAGAATCTCCGGAAATATTTAGATGCTAAAAATGAAAATGTCTCTGTTGAGCATGTGTGAACTGACTTTTATTTTTTTTTAATATTACATATAATATAATATAATTTGTCCAAACTTGGAGGACAGCTCTCACATTTTAGAGTGGAAGATAGGCTGAAAGCAAGGGACACTGGAATTTTTCAGCCAGAACATGACATTTTCCTCTAACCTCATCTCAGAAATGAATGAAGTGTTTTGACTGAAATTCCTTCTCCCTTAAATAATTAAATCAGTCTGAGGCAGACACTTACCATGGAAAGAAATAAAAAAACAACAACACAACAACAAAAAACCCAAGAGGGGAAAAATTGGCAAAGATCTCAGTAACTGAAAATAGAAATAAATGTTGGGCAACTTTTAAAGTAGCTGTTATCAGCTTTGCCTCTAATATTTGCAGTGTGTTTCCTGATCAGTAGGTTGTTTCCATTGCAGCCCTCCTGCATTTTTCAGGAAGATGTTCTCAGTCCCTCTCGCTGGGCTATTTCAAGGCAGCTGAGGGCCTCCTACTTCTGTGTGTGCCATGGGCTCCCTGCTCCCACGGGCTCCCTCACAAGCTCCCTTACTACCCCTGGCATGAGAGGTGAAACAAGTCAGGCTGGAGCTCCCTGCTTGCCCTGGTGCAGCATCCAGAAGGGCTGGTAGCAAAATTGCTGCTCTCTGGGTGGTGACAGGGTCCAGTATCCCCTCTGTGGAGGGGTGGCTGGGTCCAGCGTCCCCTCTACCTGGCTGAACAGACCTCAGGGCTGGGGAGCGCTTCCCCTGTTCACTCACTCAAATTCTCCTCCCAAGGAAGGGTGTTGTGGAGGATGGAGCAGAGCCTGGTTGGACCTGTAGATGAGATGCATTGCTGTGTTGCCCACTGGGTGCTGTGGGGCAGGCAGTGGGGCTGTACCAGGGTCACCCTTGCCTGCCCAACCCTGGGTGCCCCATGCAGCTGTGCCTATTCAGATGTTTTCCAAGGCCCAGGGGGCTCTTGGCTTCAGCCCTCGATCCTGAAGCACTGGATATTTGGCATCATCTGCATATGGCATGAGCCAGTGTAAAGGCGGAAACAGAGTCTGGCAGAGAGGATCTCGGAGGAATATTCTTGTTGCTGTTGGAAGTAGAAGCTAAGAGCCCGCATTAACCAGCCCTAGTCCCAACATAAAATCTTGATTCTGTTGCTGGGCTGTGCACTTGGCACAGCTTTCCTGTTCTTGGTCATTAACACTTGGCATGGTGTGTGTTTTCTTTCATTTTATGGGAATTTGATGTATTTCACCACTGGGTAGAGAAAAAAAATCATCGCTGAGAATGTCATGATTAATTTTTTTCCCTCTTGAAGAACTATGAAATTATTCTGAAACGTATGACACGTGTATAATAACAGCCTAGTGTTCTGTTTTTAAAAAATGTGCTAGAGGCGTTGTGCAGTTTCCCAGAGGCTTAATGAGGGAGCCATACTGTGCTGGAAATTTTTCAACAATAAAAATTGACCTATTACATACTCATGTAAAATGAGGGTTGACAATTGCACAAATATGTCCAAAATCAAATACGGGCATTGTAAAATATCACTTCTTTCCCAGAGAGAAACTGGTCACCTGTTCACAGTAGGATTTTGCATTATATCCTATTCTGTAAAGAATAAGATGCTTCCCCACAGGGAAACAAAATGGCAGCAAAGTACTGGCCCGGTGCCCTTCTATCAATGCTTTTCACTGACTGTTTTGCCAAGTCTTCAAAAATAACACATAGGCATATTTTTTCAACATATGTTTTGCCTCTTTGTTGGCTTAAAAGCACGAAGGGAAGAAAAGATTCTGCATTATTCGCCACCTCATCATCAAACGCAGGAAAAATTCATTGTTTGATTGTTTGATTTTCTTTTTGTCTCCATAACACTTATTTTATTTTTAAAAAATCTAGTCTCTTTTACTGTTCTTTTAGCATATATATCAGAAGCGTCCTCCTCTAAAAAATTGAGCATATGGCTCGGAACCTGCGGCTGCATTCAGGGAAGTGTCTATTGCAAAACACAGATATTTGGAGTCATGGGAGCAGAAAAGTTAGGTTCAATAATTATTTGGTATACTACTGAATAATCAAAGAAAGGAAAATACTTAATTATAAAGGGTCAAAGAATAAATTAAACATGGTAAATACTGCTCCTCTTTTCAGAACAAATTAAGCCACTGTCAATGTTTGCATATTCTTTAGGTATTTAATAGTAAGTTTAAGCCAATATGTACCCTAGATCAAACTCTGAATGGCTGTTGGGGTTAAAAACCCCAACTGTTTCACTGCTGAATGTGTATTGCTGGTGGCTATAGCAGTCACCTTGCTTCAGTTCCACAGCCAGTCACTGGCTCATGATCTTTCCAGCAAGGGAGAGCAATATGGGGAGGTGGAAGGTGATGTAGGGAGAGATCTGAGTTTATCAGCAATATCAGTCACTGGTCTCTGTGTGTTAAGAGAGGAGGGAAAAGGATTAAAGTATGAAAGTAGAACCAGCGTGACAACTGAGGTGTACGGTACTTCAATTAATGATACTTCTCTTCAGCAGGGAGATCTTCTTGTGTGGATCTTCTTGCAGGTTCTTTGCCCTTCATAATGTAGTTGGAAAGAAAAAGAAAAACAAAAAACACCAAAAGTCCTATACAGCAGACCATAGATTTGCAATGCTGTTTATCCACAATTAAATAAATATGGGTGAAGATTGTAGAAAATTACGATATTAGACAGACAAAAGTGAGGAGAGGAGGAGAAGAAAACTCACCTCCTTGAAAAACTCTCTACTTAATTATTCTAATATAAAACTTCCTAGTTCTGATTTTGAATTCAAAGTTATGCAACCTAATGTTAGAATACTAAATAAAAAAAATAAATAGGAGGCTATTATGAAGCAAAGAAGGTCGTGTGCTGCTGTAGGATTAGAGAAGTCATTCTGGCCATAGATGATATTGCATTTATATAATGGGAAAAACCTGAACCTGTCACTTAATAATTTAGGTCTTTCCAAGATAGAACCACTGAAGCTGATGACAAGTATACAATGATACAATCTGAAAGATACCAAAGTAAAAATGTGAGACTTAGTGTTTGCATGAAGTAAGTAAATATTGCAAGACTTGTCAGTTCTAATAAAGATACAGATTCCAGTGTTACTTGTAAATCACAGAATCCTAGGGGTTGGAAGGGACCTCGAAAGATCATCTAGTCCAACCCCCCTGCCAGTGCAGGGTCACCTAGAATACAGATGCTATTTGGATGATTATTGTTAATATGTAAGAGTATTTTAAAAATACATTGAGTTATTTAAATACACGTAATGTGTAGTGACCCAGACACCCGTATAACTTAAGTGTATAATACTATAATATATATGATGACTGTAACTTAGCACTCTGAGTTTGGAAAGAGCAATACCATAATCATGATTATTTCACTGCTTTTACTGTAGTCTCATGTCTTGGTAATTACTTACAAGCCATATATTTCAATGCTGCATATTACTAACTCATTCTTCACTTAGTGTATAGCATGGTTTTGTGTTTCTTAGCAAAGATAGCTTCCCAAGCAGAGATGTCTGTGACCACCATTTTGATGTTCATTTCAGATCCTGTTGTAATGTTCAATTTGTGTCTGACTTCTGCTGCAGATGATTACTGGTACATGACTTATGATTCATTTAGGAATATCAGCTGAGTAGAACACCAATAAATACCAGTTGTTTACCTTGAAACAGTCAATTTTCTTTAAGTAAACCCTGAGGAATTTATACAGGAGCAGACTGAAACTTGGCACACACAGCTTGAACACTGAACAAGTTGTTTGGGGAAACTACGTGGAAAAGCCAATTTAAAGTTACTGAAGTGTCATAAGTATTGGGGAAATTCAGATGAATTTGCTGTACTGAATGATGGGATCTCATTCAAGTGCAAGAGTCTGCTCACAGAATGTGTATAGGATCTTAAGTGCTGCTTATAAATAATTATACATATTTTATTTCTGTCATTTCAGTGACTATTTCGACAAGTACCTTCTTTGATGGCTTACTGGTAACTGGGCTCTACACCTCCACCAGTGTTCAGGCTTCCCAGAGCGTTGGTGGTTCCAGTGCTTTTGGGTTTGGTAAGTACAGTGTAATTTTCATTCTGCAACCCAGGATAATGAATACTTGGTTGTACGGGGGACATCAAAACCAACACAATTAGTGAAACTGGTTCATTTAGGCTGAGCAATCAGCAATACATGGAAGTCAGTGGGAGTCAATGAGTTACAGCAGTGGTGGCTTTTAGACAACTTTTATTTCTTCCAACACTTTCTTTTTCCTTGGTCAGCCTGGTGCTAGTGTGCTGAGTTATAGGAATTTTGAGAGAAAAGCCTTAGCAGCTGAACTGGTTAAAATAGCCATTTCTAAATAGTGTGACATTCGGTATAAACTAAAGCATTTAGCCCAAGGCGTCGAACTGTTCTTAGGCTGAAAAGCTGGTTCCTTTGAGCTTATGTCAACCTACGCTTTCCATTCACTTAACAATAGCATCTTCCTTAAAACCAGAATGGTGGTTAAGGTATTTTATATAACCAGTTATTTTTCAGGTGCAAAAAACAGAATTACGGTAAAAAGGATAGGACAGGTTTTGCAGAATTATTGTATATTTCAAGTTCTGCTGTTGCATTCAGCTGTAGCAGCCAGGCCATCTGTGCTAAGGGGAAGCGCTTCTGAAAAATCTCTTCTAAATTTATGCAAGTAATTTACAGCTACACTTTCTGCAGTTTGCTGTTTCGTAGCATTTTTTATATCCTTATAAATAATTGTAAGGATTGTGTTCCTCCACTTGGAGGAACTCGGTGACCCCTAGCAAGCAATTTAAGGTGAAGGTACAAAAGTAGGTACCAGTCGTACGGGACACTGACTGCGCTGCACTGGCAGTAGAGTGTTAAGTGTTCATTTGTCTATTAGAGTTCAGAACTTCATAATAATTTTTGATAATAGTTATCTCTGTTACAATGCATATAAAACACCAGTAACCTGCACCTGTGAGTGTCATGCAGCAGACAAGTGAAATGGTAAATGAAATAATGCAATATAAATGGCACATTATTTAAAACTGTATTGAGGAATAACTTGAGAAGGACTTTGTGAATAGCACCATCAGTTGACTTCAAACATTTTGCTCGGCTTTTCAAAGGGAAGAACACAACTGCCACAGGTATTTCATGTCTTACATAAAATGCACCAGAAGATCCACTTTTCTTGGGAGAAGTAGCAGTTCTGTTTTTCCTTTCCCACCGTACTCTTTACAGGATGAACAGGATCTGATTGGGTAAACAAGAAGGAAAGCACTTACCAATGTGAAATTCTTGGGATGGTCAAGTTACTGGCAAGCTACTGTCTTGCCATAAGATTTGTATTTGTATCATATAATTTGGAAGATCATGGCCCTGTATGGCAAACTAACTGTGCAAGGTGTATAAACCATGTTTAATCACATCTAAATATTTAAGAATGGAAATTAAGCAAAATTTTAAGAACCTAAATAGCTTTGTGCATTTACAAAGTACATTTGTATTTTTTCCTAAATTTATATATTCGTCTGTAGAACACGGCTGTTTCAGTGGGTGTCTCACTGAGACAGATGTTAAAGTACTGTGATGTGTGACAGGAAAAAAGACATGACCTTTTTTAACTTACCAAAGGTAATTTTCTAGCTCTTAATGTGTTACTTTGACCATTCAGTTGCTAGTAAGATAACCAATGACTACACTGGTGACACATGCATTCTGTGGACCAAAAGAAGAGCCAACCCTACAGTCTGGGAAATTATGGAAGCCAAAGAGATGCAAAAACATGTGGTTGGAGCTACCTCATTTTGCTCAGCAATACAAATTCTCAATCATCATGCCCAGGTGAGGTCTGCTGCTCTGCTTTGGGCACACCTCCATCCATGTCAGAGAAAAACCACTGTCATCTGTAACCTTTCTTTTGAATTTTCTGTAGGCAAACTGTAGGATCAATTGTGTTTATGATTGTTATGCAGGATTTTAAATAAAACCCTCACTTTACTGTTTTTCTTTGCTAGCTCCTAAGCTTACATATATATATTGGAAAAAAACAAGCTTCATGTTTCAAGAGGCCTGATGCTCCTGTGCTTTGTCTTTGCAGTCACGGTGAAAAGTGAACAGTGAAGGAAAAATCTCAATGGCTTTTAAGCTTAATTTTATATGGTTGTTCAATCAATGATGTACTGATGGCTCCCAGGACTGAGAACTATGTAAACATTTCCGTTCTGTACTCTGCAGTGAGAGAGGAGAAGGCTGACCTCTTCCAAAAAGCATTTAGTGCATGAATGGTACACTTCTTAAAACAATTTGGTATTTTTTACCAATATTTTAAAATCTACCATTTGCCGTAGAAAAGGGAGTAGTGTCCACAGTATTTAATACGTTGTTTAATAAAATAGTAGATGGGAATGGCATTCTTTCATTTTCTTAAAAAAACATAAAGAGCTTTCTCCAGAAATGCTGGATCCATATGTTGTGTCATCATTTCCAGTTAGCAAAGAAGCTGCTCCTCCTTTCCAGCAAGTGATGCTGATGGTCGGGTTAGATTTAGCTTGCTGGAAATTATTTTTTAAAAAATGTTGAGGACTATGTCAGGTTCAAAGACCTTAATTCAAAGATTTATGTGGTTTATCATAGATTAGACAGTGGGGGCCAAAGCTGGGCCTTTAAAACCTGGAGATAGCAATATTCTGAAACTGGATTGATAGTGGTTGCTTATGGAGCAGGGAAGAATATATTTTTTTTTTCCTCACTTGCAATGTTGCCATTGAAATGCTCTTGTCTGCATCACACAGGAGGTCACGCTAGATTATCATAATCTTCCAGTCTCCCCGACAGTATGAAGTCTTCCCAACATACACATATCTGTCTTTTGTGCCATAAGTTACTATATTGTGGCTAGAGTTATCTTTTAATTACCCAGTTTAGGAAATCACTTGATGGGTCACAATTGTTGTCAGTTACCACAATTACTTAACCATGTAAAGAAGCTTTGAAGAAAAAAGATAAAATACATTAGTGCTAGCAGAGTTAATTCTAATGGTTATGTTTTATTTCTTTTTTAGTATATATCATATAGCCAAAGAAATAGTTGCTGGTTTCCTCTGTGTAATTATACTGACATGAAACCAGCTGGAATTTTTATTCCGGAAACCTTCGAACAGGTTTTAAACCTTTTAGGGAGAAATGAGTGATCTTTTGGGGATAAAACTGGAGTGGTCCTAAATATATTTTGTCCCAAGCTGAACCATTGTCTGGGTTCAGATAAAAGTAAAACTAAAACTGTAAAGCTAAAATTAGAACTGGGGTAAAAGATAAATGTGTACTTGAAACCCCACTAAGCAAGCTGTGAGGATACTTTAGCAAAGAGATAATCCTTAAACTGAGCTTTTAAGAATAGCATTTTTTTCTTTGTTAGATCCTGTGATACAACAAATAGTCTAAGTTGCGTCTCTCTGGTGTAATTTCCACTCTCCTGGTCAGTGCAGTGCATAGCTGGGACTTGTTTCTACGTCCTTCAGCGTTGCCGGCTGAAGAACAATCCCGCTCTCATCTCCCCCTTTCTTAAGCAACACTGGCACCCCTCAATGTCATTCACATCCCATCTCTCTGGAAATTCATTTTGGACCCCTGTGGGATCTCTCCATCTCCATGTGTCCTTTCCTTCTTCTGCTTTTGCCTCTGAGGGTCCTTATTGGCACTTGACCTCTTTTCAATAGCTTGAGGTATCTGCTGGCCATGCTCCAAGGTTTGTCGGCCCACCAAGGCTACCCTCCTGTACAGACAGGGTGTACATATGGTCGTTTAGGGGCTTTCGCTGCATGACTTCTGAATATATAAGAGGGAAGTGAGAGGCAGGAGTACTAAAAATACGTGTTAGAAAACTACAAATGTGGTGGTGGGTTTGATGGGAATGATGGCTGGCAAGTGAGAGTAAGGTTAAATGGGTTTGGTGGGTGGTGAGGTACCACTCTGGAACTTGGGATAAGCAGGAAAATACAGCTCAGCTCCTCCAAAGCCATGTGAGCTGGAAAGCAAGGAACACAGTATCATTTCTGCAATTAAAGGAGAAGATTACAGCCTAATCCCTCAGCAGCGATAAGGAGCTCTGTGTACTGAGGACCTGAATCTGTTTCATTGCGTGGAATCGTCCCGGCTGACAGGCTGGTTGAGCTGGCAGATGTGCTGGGCTGTGCACATCAAAGCTTGCCTTTGACCTGCCAGTCACACTGTGTCTCCATGCATCTGGAGTCTTCCCAAAGCTTCCTGGCTCCCCAGTAGATTCTCACATCATGCACACATGACAAATTATTTAAAAATTTAAGTTTAGTGTAATTAGTTTCTTACAAACTATAGTCAAAAGTGTAAGCCTTTATAGTTAAGCCCCAAAAAACTAATTTATGCAAAATCATAATTACTACACTGATATTTACCTTTTAATAAATATGGAATAAACAAGTAACTTCGTGATAATATTTGTATATACATTAACCTTTCAACCTAAATTGAAAAGGACCTTTTGAAAGTCCATAGGCTCCATTATGGTAGAGACAGTGGATTCAAAGCTCTCGTTACACTGGAAAGTGTTGCCACAGACCTAACTGGTTAACAGAAAAATTTTGGTTTATTTTATGTGTAAGTTTATACAACTTGTAATTTACTATCTTTTAAAACAGGTGTCTGCTTTCTACTGTGAGGTCATAAACTGCTGGTGAATTTTAGGTTTTGTTTAACTTTGTTGGCTACTTTATAAGAGGTTATGAGAATGATGTCACCTGGAACCATTTTAGTGCCTGAACAGGGGAATTGCATCTGCTAGAAAGTAAAAAATAGAATATGGAAGGTCATCTTGCAATCTTTCCTCTTTTGCAAGTCTTTGTTTCTATACCATGGAGGTGATCACACCTAATGTAAGTAATGCATTAAGCCTCTGGGATTAAAAAACCCAATAAAATAGTTACAAATATTCCCTAAAGTATGGTGATTAATAAATTTCCTATAGGAAATCCTGGGAAGAGCAATAATCAAAATAATTTACTTGGCATTACGTTTTATCTTATATTCTTTTATTTTTAAATTATTCTATTTCCTTTTGACAGGACTAAGGCAACCTTCACATAATCCTCAGTTTGGTATTTTGGTTACTTACATGTTTGCATAGCAGGCCAAAACCAAAAACTCCTTTCAATTTATAGCTGAAGGATTGTTTTGATCTGTATAAGTTGGGAAGTGGGGAAAAGGATGAAAGTAGTTCCCTGATTGTGTATTCCCCTTTGACTCACAGGTCATGAGCTGTCTTAGGGCAGAGTGACTGCAGGTAGGTGTCATTGGTGATGCTGCTGGTTCATCCCCAGAGGAAGAAGGGCAAAGGGGGATGCCTGGGTGGCTGAAGGGCACCCACAGTGTCATCTCCAAGAGAGTACTGCAAAAAATGCTCTGTTCGTGCCCCCCAGCTCTGCTGGTGCATCAGTCTGGACCAAGTGTTGGAGGCAGCTGAGGCTCCCACTGCTCCTGGATGGGACATGTGGTTTCAAGCTTTCAGAGGCTTGGTTTTGGCATCAGTTCATGTTCAAACACTGATGGTTCTGGGGTAATGTTTTGCTTTCAGATTTTGACAGATAAAGGAAAATATCCCCCACTAACATTGTGAGATGGAAAAAGGCCAACTGTTGGATTTTTCTTGTTAGGTGAGCCTATAAAATTGATCCCTCCTGCTCAGTCTTTGCCTTTCTGTGCTTGTTCACAGCTTTAAAAAGTAAGGAATAATTGGCAAATACTAGCTCTTAAAAAAAAAGAAGTTTTCAGCTATGTATATGCTACTGGTCTGGAAGTGCAGTGTTGTAACTTACTGAAATTGCTGTAGATCCCTGGTTTACTTTGTGACAAGCCAAATGGGCTCCAGGACTCTCCCTTCACACCGGAGATACTTGCCAGAAACCAAACAGATGGTAAACTAGGAAGAAATGACCCTCGGCATTCTCATTAGAACAGTTGGGGAAATTTTAATAGGCCCCCATTTGCCTTGTGCTGTATCTAATACCCTTTGAACTGCCACTTTTTTTTTGTTTGTTACAAGTCAACTACTGCCATGTATATTTTAATAGGGAATATCAAATACAATTTGCCCAGAAGATGTACCAGCCCTCTGCTGCTAATTAGCAAAGTTTAAAAAATCACTGAGTTTTGGAATAATTGGAAAGAAACACTATTTTTCCTGCCAATGCATAATTACCAATTAACAGGAAGATAAAGTATCTGTATAGCAGTCATATCTTGGAGAATTTGTTAACAGTCAATTAAGTAGTGAGTTGGTGCCAAACTGACATTGGTCAAGAAAGTTTACATTTGAGTTTAGTTTTAAGATACTCCCCTCTGCAAGTGGTATGTAATGAGACTATGAAGAGGATAAAACTTCCAAAGTTTGTGTGTCACAATGTTTTATTACTACTCAAATGTCTTTATGGTCAAAAGTTGACCATTTCTAGAAGTGGCTGGCTATCACATGTTCCTTATGGAAAGGGCTTCAGCTTTATTAATACAACGTCTCTTCATTATCATGGCATAGGCAGTAGATACCCATGCTTACCCATCAAGGAACTGTCCCCCCAAGTATTTTACCTGCTGAGGAGGAAAATTCCCCGCATGCAACTGGGTAAGGCAGAGAGCAATGCCCCAGGGTTGGAGGAACAAACTAGTCAGAGAGGGAAACTACACAGAAAATATTTAAATTGGCCTAGTGTGGGTGTAGTTTGACCCAGTCCCATCGGCCTGAACACTTTCACCCATTTCTGCAAGTATTCCTGTACTTGTCAGGTTTACTCTAACCCCTTGCCATGGCAGCAGCAGCTCTCCGACATAAAAATTGAATTTTGCCTGATCTGCTGAGAAGCCTTGAGTTACTCTGCAATTTAACACACATAAAATTGAGTAATGGTGTCTGCTCCATAATTGATTTCAAATGTCTTTGGAGCATTATGAACATGACAGTAAAATAACTCAAGATTTAACCTTTCCAATATACCTGTATCGGTGTGGTCAAGGTTGTAAAGGAGAATGAACCTCTGTAGAGATGTGGCATGTGTAACACTGCTTTTATTTGTTAGCTTTGAATAGTGAGTGCAGATGGGTGCTTACCACTACAGGCAACATGAAAGGCTTTGCAAATGAGATGAGAAATGGTCACTGCAGTGGAGACACAGAGGAACATTTTCTAGTGTGGCATTGCTTGTAAAAGGGCCCCTGGAGTTTTTAAACAAGAAAACACCTTTAGAGACAGCTTTACACAGCCAAAACCAAAGTGCTAATTGATATGTTTGGGCCAATTTTGGTCCAATTTAGCAAGTACATTTATTCAGTAGTGATGTTTTTTCAGGTCATATATACATCTGTTTTTCTTCCCTGGGTAGCCAGAAAATGATACGGGGAAAAGTTAGAGCATCATTGAATTTTAATGTGATTTTTTTATTGCATTTTAATTTTAAATGTATGTAGTAAAAAATTGACGTAAAACTTCATGATCAGGTTTTTTTGCTACCTCATACCTGTGAGAAGATTCTGTTCCCAGTGAGGTATGGATTTCATTAAAAATATAATAAAATATAAAATATTCATTGTGACAGGCTGCTGATTTTTATCTATGCTAACACTTACTGAAAGTAGTAAGTAATGCTTTGTGAAGTGTGCGAATTGTAGGTAATTTTAATAATGGAAAATAATGCTTATATGAATATATACACACCCCATATATATATGTATGTATTTGTTCCTTGCTCTCCTTTTTTTCATCCTAATTTCAAATATCACGTTCAATTGGTGTACTTTGAATGCTGTTAACCAACATATTCCAAATTTTTATTTTTTGTAGAAAAACATATACTGTGGTGCTTGTGGCATTGTCGCCATTTTACCAACAGTAAATTAAAAACAATTATTAATGTTCAGAAGTATCCAGCAAGTTTGATACCCACTTTTTAAGATTGTTGTAAGCTGGCTTTCAGAGATGCTCATCACCACATAGCAATTCGGATGTTGAAAAGCTTCTGTGACTTCCACACAGCAGCCCCTACACGGCAGACTTGGGGCATGGAAAATAAGATAGACCATGTGAGAAAATTTGGTGCAATTGTGTAGTTTTTAGAGCTGCTGGGCATGGACAAGGGTAGACCCCAGCTGCCCTGTGAAGCTCTTGGTAGCCTGGGTTTCCTGAGGCATCACGTTGACCTGCCTCTCCCCCCGAGCTCCTCATCCCTGCACTGAGGCACAGCTCCATGTATGGTACCTAACTAGTTCATTAAGGACCCGGCACTGTTTTCCCAACACTTAAATCACAGCTACACCTCAGTGTAGGTGCACTTTAGGCCCCTGAATCTTGGAGCTCAAATCAGCTCACCTACTCTCAGGAGTAACTCCAGAAAGGCAGTTTCCTAGGCTGCTTCATATGCTTGTGAGTGAACTGGTATGGAGACCTTGACATGTTCTACCTAAATTCTGCTGCGACCAAGAGACAAAAAAGGAACCTCAATATAACTGCTAGAACCTACTATACCAGATTAATTCAAATTATCCTACATGGCACTGAATTCAACAAAAAACAGACAAACAAAAGATGTCTGGAAGAGAAGGACATGGAGAGCAAACCAGATAGGTGAAGTTCATATGGCTTTTTTCTTGAATCAGATTAGCAATTTTAGCTATATTAGCAATACTTGTAGAGTCTGAGGCCTTGGCACTTTTCTACCCTAGGTGGCATGGAAGGGAGTAGTCAGGAAGCGAGACACGTACCTCTGACTGATTCTTCTTGATGTCCTCTGTGCATGGGGAAATGTGTGAAAGTTTGCTGAGCTGCTGGCTCTCACCGAAATCATAGAATCATAGAATGGTTTGGGTTGGAAGGGACCTTGGAGATAATCTACTTCCAACCTCCCTGCCATGAGCAGGGACACCTTCCACTAGACCAGGTTGCTCAAAGACACATCCAGCCTGGCTTTGAACACTGCCAGGGAGGGGGCAGCCACAACCTCCGTGGGCAACTTGTTCTAGTGTCTCATCACCCTCACAGTAAAGAATTTTGTCCTAATATCCAATCTAAATCCACCCTCTTTCAGCTTGAAATCATTCCCTCTCATCCTATTACTAAATGCTCTTTTAAAAAGCCCCTCTCCAGCTTTCCTGTAGCCCCTTCAGGTACTGGAAAGCTGCTATGAGGTCTCCACAGAGCCTTCTTCAGGCTGAACAACCCCAGCTCTCTCAGCCTATTACCTTAAAAAACATCTTCCCTTTTTTTAAGGGTAAATAATTTGTTTGACATTGATTAGAGAAATGGCAATATATGATTCAGTTCTCTTATTATTTTATTTTCTTAACAATAGCATTTCTCTTATTTGTTCATTTGTTGGAGTGTAATCTCTAAAGCAAGGACTTCTCTCTGTATTATTCTGCACAGACATGCTGGCACAATGAAACCTGATCTTTAACTGTTCATGACTGTTGTTACAATATGGATAAAAGTCAAGGAAAAATGAATTAAGTCTTCGTTGATTTTGGCAACAATAACAAAATACTTCCCCTGTAAAAGGTGTTGTCATTATGCTTTGAGAGCTACATTCAGCTGGATTGACAGACTGAAGTTGCATGGTAATTCATGGTAACACAGAGGTATGTTTAGTAAAGTAGGGAAAAAAGGCTGTCATCTTGAAATTTAGGGCCATCTTAACATTGCATTCTATGTGTCTATGCCTCAAGAATATATTAAGCAAATGTTCCCATGGCTGCACGAACTTCATGCTGCCAATGTGCCTGTCTGCGTCACTTTTTGTCCTGTGCCTGTTTCTGTGATGCCTGATTGTCATGTGTTGTGCTGCACCAGGCATCCAGAGCCCCCTCTCCCCAGCTTTCCTGTTGTGCCAGGCCTATTATTTTCCCTGCATTTTGTGTTTACCAGGATGTGATCACATATTTGAGCTGAAATTACTGGGCACTTGGACTTCATCAATTAAGATGCATTGAAGTCTCTTGCAAATGTGAAAGGATATTGGGAAATGGTTATTATTGTAATTTTGAAGACAAGTTTGTAAACTGATTTCTGGCATATTATGAAAACAAATGTGATCAGACTGCTTCCCCCATATCTGCCAATTTGTTGTATTTTGAAGTGGAGTTGATTATATGTGGTGAAAATTCAGGCTTGCAGGAAAACAAAGCTCAAGACCCCTCTGTTAAGATCCTGATCATCACCTGATCATCACCCGCCCAACCAGTTGATTTCACTGTTTGCTTGTCTGCTATCTGTGTTGTGACTGATAAACATTTGTCTGGTTTCAGAGATGGTTCACAAGAAAATTCCGCTCTAGGTCTTGTAAAATGAATAATCCAGTTTTAAGAATGTACCAATGAATGCGAATCACTGTTTGTGGGGAATCAGTGATATGGTTATATCTTTATCAGATGCTAAAATACATGAACTAGAAATGAAGCCTACCAAGCCCATGCTGCTGCGGGCCAACTCCCTGCACTCTTGGTGCAGAGGAAAGGGCAGAGACCCTCTGTGCTGCTCCTGCTCAGCTGTCACTGGCAGTGTGGGCAGGTGGAGAGAAGAAGGGATTATACCTTTGCACGGGCACAAGGTTATGCTCATACCTTGTGCCACAGCAAAAAGAGGTTTTTAGTGATTATAGTACACTGCACAGGTTAGAGGTGAAAATCGTGAAATTACTTAAAGGTGCTTTTTCATACGTGGATATCACCTTGCAAGAGCCTGAGTTGGTCCTAAAGTGATTTAAGTCCAGTCATCCTTGCTACAGAATCCCCAGGAAGAAAAAAAGTGCAGTCCTTCACATGACGTTCTTACTCCTTGGAGCAGGGTTGTTCTTCAGTTCTACTCTGCTAGATTTTATTACTGAATGAAATCCATTATTCCAGGGTGATCATGTCAGTTCAGGCATGACTTATTTTATAAGGCGACTTATTTTATAAGGCACCTTATTTTATAAAGTTCTCGAAAGAGAAAAGTGATGTTTTTTTAAGTTCTTTAACAAAATATCTATGTTCGTATTTTATTAGTCTATCTACTGCTTGAATTTAATTCTTTTTGGTGACGTACTAGGCCTACTGTCAGAGGGATGCTGACTTTTCTTCTGAAAATAAAACACGCCTTTTAGTTCAAAACTACAACTTAAAGATATTAAAAGCCTTAAACTAGTATTTTTTTTACATGTATCAAATGACTTGATGTACTGTAATTCTTGTCTCATTTCAACTCTTAGGAAAAATAATACAGTTATTAAAATCAGTGCAGTTTGTTACCAAAGCTATTGTCTTTTCATAAGGCTTAGCTTGAGCTGGTTGAATGCTTGAAGGAAACACACCTTCAGGAGAACTCTATGAGATACACAAGTACAATATCTAACCTCATTGCAGGAAATTAAAGATGCCTTGCAGCTGTGTGAGTGATTTTTTTTCAGATGACATCAAATTAAATAAATGAATGTTGAAAGACCTCATGGTGTTTTGGGAAGACATGACGTTGGTCAAAGTTCCCTCACTGAGTTGTAGTTTATTTAAATAAGACTATTTAAATAATTACTTGACAATGCTATTTTGGCAGCATTACAGAAAGCAAAAGCATTTTACATAGCAAATTATTAATAAAGTCAGTATTTTTCTCTAACTCTCAGATTTGCTGTATGTCTCTTTCTGGATAAACAACTGACACAAATATTTTGTGACACTAGGATCATACTCCAGTCATACGGCATCACAGTCACCTTGACATTCTCTGACATGCTGGAAAGATGATGTAATTATTGGAAGGCTGAATCAATATATACTGACAACATTAGCTGTTAAAATGAAGAATATGAGCATTAATAAACTCTAGATTAAAAAAAAAATCTTTAAGAGCTCTTTTATCGTGCAAGTCTTAATTTTTAGAAAGATTATGTTTAAATTTTTAATTTTTATGTGAATAGTGAATTTGTTGAAATATTCCTTCTGCCTGCTCAGCACGTATATACATTGAGCTCATTATTTTCCTCCTGTAAATGGAACTTTACTATTTTTAGATTCCATAATAAAGGTCTTAGTAGAGACTTCTCCTTGTTAACTACCTACTTAAATTTATCACTGAATGCGTAATGAGGAATATCACAGATACTAATGGCCACCCAGTAGTCATAATTCACTCAAACAGGCAGCTTTGGGATAACCTTTGCTTAAGGAGGGCAAAGATGTAATGAACTCTTTAAAAAATCTTCAGTCATAATCTGCAAAGAGTTCAGCCAAAATAAACTGGGATGTGCTTTTGCTGCAGTTCTCTCTGAGACTATCAAAGAAGTGTAGGCTAGCTTCTAATTGAAGTCTGGCTAAAGATTTAGCATGAATATGGAGTTCAGATTTGCTCTGAAGAATTTATTGAATATGTATGATAATCTAAAGGACGTTTTGCTTCGCATGGAACAAATAAAATGTTTATTTGTTCTTCACTGAAACATGCTGAGCAGGGTATGTAAAATTCAAGAACATGTTCTATCCTGAGAAATATTTCTGAGGAATTTAGTTACTGACTTTTTCATATTTCAAAACTAGGAACACTTAGTATTTTCTTCTGTGTTATACTCCTAGATGGATCTTCTCAGCCTGTTTCTGAGGATTCTTTCACTAGTTACTTTGTTTTTGCTGTGTTTGAACTTGGTTGGCTGAGGCATTCACACACAGACGTGCCTTCAGGTGCCCAGTTTTCCAAGGACTGACACTGAAATGCAAAGTACTTCTGAAGATGTAGTTTTTTGACACTAGCTGCTGTTCATCCAGAGAAATTTTGAAAGATGTCTGTCATACTCAGTTATGGTAGGGTGTTGTGGTGAGCAGCTGAGCTGGTCCTCCTGGGCTTTCTTCCTGCTCTGGGAGGAGAGACTGGCACTTCGGGAATCATCTTACCCTGCAGTAGCCATCTGAACTAGTCAGGTGACTTGTCTCCAAAACTACTAATTTCTTCACTCCACTTTTAAAAGGAACCAAAGCAAGTAGCTCAGCTCTGGACCTCAACATAAAAAGTTGTAGATTTTCTTTTTTATTTGACAGAGCAATGTAAGACTATAAACCATATAAAGCATGGGGAATGCAAATGCTGCAAGGACAACTATATACTATTACAATATGGTATTGATTAGGTGATTTTGTGGGAAAAATCAAATGTGAATGGAGCTGTACCTGTGCTAGGTAGGGAGGATAGAAGATGTACAAGATACATACTGTTCTTCAAGGCAAATGGAGCAGTGTGTTGGTTAGCTGGTTAACTACTGAAGCAATAAGGTTAAACTGGACTGTTCCTGAAGCTTTGTAAGTTTGTGGTTCCATACGTGTGCCCAAGGAAGAAGTTGTAGTCACTTCACATGGAAAAAAGCTGGATTCGGTGAACTCGTAGGCATGGGACAGATTGGCTCATAGAGTCTGAGGGACTTTGTAAAGTAGAACTCTTTGCTACGTAGGATTTGGATTTAATAGCATAGAAGCATTTTAAATTTTATTGATTAGGATGCTCCTTAGAAAACTAGCTTTTAAGATCTTAACTGTCATCATAAAAGAGATGTATGAAGTTTCTTAGAAGTGCGCGATAGTCCACAGGAAAAAAGCTGTATACTTCAAGTAGCTTATGAGACTATTAAAAGTTTAATACAGAGAAGTCAGTGGCATAGTACCTCTGGCCCCTAGCAGAAGACTTCCATCTGGTAAAACCAGCCAGAAGTGGACTACGGTGTTTGTCCTTTAAGTGCTACCAAAATTCTGACTCTCCAGTAAGAGCCCTTCCTATTCCTTCCCCAAACCTTGTATCTTTTGGATCCCTCAAGCATCTCAAGTGTTGTTAGACATCACTGTGCAGTAGATAAGTTGGTGACATGTAGGGAATTAATGTCCTAAGGTGAACACGTGTCCCATGCCCTGGGCTGATCAGACCTCCACTGTCTGCGAGGAGCTGAGACCCCTCGTTCACACTCAGGCACGTCTACATTGTCTCCATCTGCAGTCAAGTCCCACCCTGGCTTTTCTCCTTCAGAGATTCAGGGTATTGTGGTATTGTCTGGTTTTGGTAATAAACCACTTCATAATTCAGCCTTAGGAATAGCTGAAGTGCAGCTATGGTTGCCTCTAAGCATAGCTTGAAAATTACAGGAAGCAACTTACTTTTTATTCAATAAGTACATTTATTTAAGTGAAATTCTATTTAATATCACCTTGCTGGTACAGGTTAAGAAAAAGGAGGAAAGGTTAGTGTTAATACAATCTGGTTTTATGCTGGCTGTGGAATTTGTGCTATTGCAAACCCTCTGAAGTGCTTTCTCAAAAGCTGGTGTAGAAGAGTCTCGCCAGGACAAGTGGCTTTTCATGCGTTGTTTTGTTGACTCACATTTGATGGTTTCCCATGTGCATTTAAAGGCTGAATTCCAGTCTCTAGTGAGTGACTCAGAAAGCATTAAATTTTGAACTGAATGCTTTTGCAATTTCCAACAGAGACATCTGCTGACCAGTTATGAGAGGGTTCAGGTTCTTGAGTCCTATCTATTGTAATTTTGTCACATGCTTAATTTTGAGCCTTCTGTGCTTATCCTAGATATTTCTTTATGAATGAATGAAATGAAATTAAATATAAATAGCTTCATAAAACAATGCCAGTTATTTTAAAAATCTCACTCATATATGAAAACATGTTAAAAACTCATTCAACTAGTGCTCTCTTTCATGAATCACAGTCTTACACAAATAACAAAATATTCTGCTTTGTCTTTATTTGCATTGTCTGTTTTGATTGACAAATTTTTTTCATCCTTGTTTTACTAGTAAAAGAAGTTGTATAATATTCCCTCTACTTTATTTGTCACAAAAAATATGTCTTGAAAGCAAGTAGTTGTACCAGAGAATAAACTCTGGAACTGATAAAAATGGGATACTTTCAAGTGGATATTTTCAGGGGAAATAACCACATGAACAAAATATTTTGTATCACAAATATTTAGTAGTAATTCTAAACACAGAGGAACTTGGACTTTAACATTAAATCCTCATCCATTATATTTGTAGTGTGTTTCTTGAGATATTTTTCTAAAATCTAGTTCTACAGTTTTCAGAATAACAAAGTGAGAAACTATCAATCTAATTAGAACAGCCATGGCATTCAAGAAAGCAAAACTGATAGTGTGATAGGAAGCTGTAAGTAGTTTAAAAATTATTCTAATCAAGGGTAGAAAGCTTAAAGCCTTCACAAGCAGATTTTGTAATTTTTGTGCCCTGAGGACAAATAATAAATCTGAAGTGTTTCAGGAAGCCAATGTAATGAAATGACTTTTTTAAACAAACCTCATTTTTGGGGGAGGAAAATATATGATTGTACTGTAGCTAGGTTGCTATTAAAATAAAGCACTGCTTCACAGCTTTATATGCAGCAAGAATAGTACCTGCAGCAGCATTTATTTGAGTCAGACAACATTAAGTTGCACTACTGTTAATTAATGCTAACCTGTCTTTTTGTGGCTGAAGCAGGGCTTCCTTCTCACGTGAAGTACAAGAGAAACAGTGAATATTCATTTGACATTCAGGTAATTCTATTTTTTGACAGCCTGGTGCTACCTATTTGTATATGAACCTTTGTACAAATCCATTTAACTGTGATATTTTCTGTCTAACTTGAGCTTTGCTTTGAAAACAATAAATGAACAATTAGTGCAAATTTCTAAACCCAAATTTCTGACATTAACAGAGGAAAACTATGAAAACTATGCCGCTTCTAGGAAGGTATTTTCTTTGAGAGGAGGTAAGTTAGTAAGATATTAACTTCAGGGCTTGATCACAATCTAAGCTTGTTTCAGCAGTCCTTGTGGTTTGGGGTGATGCCTGTTTTGGCACTTGAGCCCTATGGTGCTGGTGAACTGTCCCCAGGAGGGGACAGTTTGGCTCTGGTCCCTACTGCTGCAGGAGCCATGACACTGATGCTGTAGCTTGAGTATCTGTGGATTTAAGCTCTGTCTTAAAGCTGGTTAGAGTTGCTTTATCTCCCAAATTCCTATTGCAAAATTCTTTCAATGCTTCATTCGCCTAGTGATTAAAAAGGATCTAAATTACAGTAAATTTATTCAAGTCCAGTTTCCACCCTTTGTTCTTATACCATGCTTGTCCTTTGGCTTAAACAGCTCCTTCACAACCCTGTTATATTTAGTGATAGCAGTTATCCTCTATCTAAACAAGACAAGCTTTTTCTGTCTCCTTTTATGACATATTTTACATTCTTCTCATCATCCTAGTAGTCCTTCTCTGCAGCTGTTCCAGCCTAAGTTAATCTTTTCTGAACACAAGCTTTCATAATTATGCACAATAATTGAAGCGATGTATTGAGCTGATACATTGTAGGGCAATGTTTGCCTTTTATCACATTGGTGGCTTGTTGTCAGGCTGTGGTTGACTAGTGTGGATGGAGCTTTCTCCTCCTTAGTCATCTCTGTCTTATAGCTGAAAGTATTGTTATTACCTAAAGTGCATGACCTTGCACTTCCTACAAGAGGCAAAGAATCCACTTTGTATTCTTTCTTTCCAGTTGTTAATCATACTTTGTTTTAAAAGGTGCCTAATTTCTAATTCTAATGTTTCTCATTTGAGCTTCTAGGAACTGGTTCTTGCTATGACTTCTATGGTGTGTCTGAAAGTCCTTTAAGGTGATATTTCCTTTATTTTAGGATACTTGTCTGTTGAAATCAACTATCTTCTCAATTTCGAGAAATAAGTTATAACCTATAGAGATTGAGCACTAAGATTTTTGTGTGTAAGGAATCTTTTTTATATCTAAGCAGAAGGTATCAGGCATATTAGCTTTTTTTCAGTTTCCATCAATTTTTAACTTCCTTCTAAAAATGTGAACCTGAGCAACAGGTATTACTGTAGCATCAATTCCTTGTCCCTGCAGGAACAACCTACAGGTTCTCTTTTGTTTTGCTCTGTTTTTAAGGTAGGCTGGGTTTACCCAAGACACTGTTAACCATATTCCATATGACTAACCTGACTCAGGATTTGTTCCCACTTGGCCAAAGTTTGTATCACTCAGTCGCAGTTGGTGATTTCTGATTTGTTTCCAGATTACTGATGAAAATGCTGACTAACAGCAATACTCATGAAAATGCTATTTAATAGTGATTTATAAGGAGCAGCTGGCCTAAGTTATTCAAGTGCTAAATGCCATAAATGCATGGTTTGTTATTGTTTTGGACTATTTTTAAATGTAGGGATGTTTCATTTTTAAGTAAAGTGCCTCAGGAAAGGCTAAAAATTATATTCTGGAACTAAGTGATTCAGTGTTGACAAAATAAAATAAAACTTTCAGAATATTCTGGATACAAAGTGTTATTTCAGTGAAAACAGATTCTATCATTTTCCTGCTCTGTTAATTAACAATGGGGAAGAGTAGTTATTATGTGAAATTCAGGCAGTTCAACAAGAATTCACTTGATTAATGCATGCAGAATAATACATGTTAGTCAAATGCTGTTTTCCTCTGAGATCCCATTAAAAATTTGATCAAAGTTTAATTACAACATAGGCCAGTTATGTTTAGATGACACTGAAAACATCAAGGCCCTTCAAATAATGGGAATGAAGCAAAGGGAATTGACAATAGTCATGAGCCAAACAGGAAATCTGCAGATTTCATATTCAGCCAAATGGCTGCACAGTATAGAGAAGAGTGCTCTTCTGATGATGGCACATTACAATGAAAGGATATTTTTCATTATTTGTGGGTCATTTTAGTTCCAGAAATTGGTTGAGGGCTTGATGGGTATGCTCTTGGGTTTTGTGAGCACACCATTCTGAGGAGATTGGTGACAGAGAAACCCCTGAACAATGTGTGCTAGATTTTATGAATCCTAGCGGTTTGCTTTGGAATCAAGTGTTTGATATTTTCTTGCATCTACTTCTCAAGAAGGAAGATGAATTTAGCTCTGTTCTGCAGTTGTCTAGTGAGTACTGTAATTTGAGAACTATGTGAGGAAACAGGTTGAAGGGATGGGCTGTAGAGCAAACCCGGATAGGGATATTTGAGGTCTACAGAAAGCGTGGAAGCAGGTAGAGTATGAAGAACAGGATGGTGGAGAGGTTGAGGTGAAGGAGGCCTGCTAAAGCAATAGGAGTGAGAGAGAAATAGACATGAGAAAAGAGGAACTAACAGAGATGAAGCTGTTCAAATCAAAGAATATCTGCTTCTTCCTTGTGAAAAATTAATCCAAGAACTCAGATGTTGGGTTTGGGGAAGTTAGAACGAATGGTTTGTACAAAATGCATGGAAGTTTGTAAGTCAGTTTTCAATTCATGGTCAACATTCCTGGAATGTGCTTGCAATATGTGGCATAACTGTGTTTTTTAATTTAATGTAACCTATTGGTGGTCATTCTGGAAGGAGTGAAGAATGGAATGTTCTTTCTTTGAGTGGTTATAGGGAAGAGCTGTATGACCACATCATAGCTCATAAAGCTCCATGGGAAAAACATCATCCTCAAAGCTAGTACAGATATTCCTGCTTAGATCATTGAACCAAAGAAAGGCTTTCCTTCAGGAAGTCTCATCTGGACAGAAGTCTCAGAAACTCTAAAATAAGGTTTGCTATGATATACTGGATTTTAAGACATATTTTGTGCACAAAAAAATTTTTACTGACGTAACAGGAGCTCTGGGAAGGAAGGTATGATCAGACTGGTTTATTCTCTAGCAGAGATCCAATTCTAACAAGTTGAATATCTTATACTGTACTAGCATATTCATTTTCCCTGTAAGAAGACCTATAGTGATATGAAGCACACTTATATGTACAACTATACATGTAGAGATGTAGTTATATAACTATTACTTTCTTGTCCAGATGCTCTGAGGCATTTCAGGTTCAGCTTTGTACATAGCCATGCATTCATTTTTTTGAATAATGCATCGCATTAAAATGATCCACTTCAGCAGCAAAAATTTGGTTTTTTCATAGGGTATTTTTCTTGAAGATTTTTTTCAACTTTCTTATATTAATATACCATCTTTTGTTATCTTCATGACTTAAAAGCACTCTAGAGAGAGCACAGACACCCCTCTCTCACCCACCGCTACTTCTCAGAGATTTATTGTGACCTCTCTTCATTTCAGCCTTTTTTTTTTTTGCTGTCCTTAAATGTTCTTTTTTAAACAACATTTCAGTAACTCTAACATTTTTTCTACTTCAAAAAGTGAATTAAATTTACTGAGGTAGCTATCCCTAATGGTATGATTTTCCTAAAACAATCCACCCAGGTAACACATCTTCAAAATCTGCCGTTTGCACAGAGTGAGTAGAAGTAGTTATAAAAAGATTTAAAATCTCCGAATGCCACATCTGCAGTTGGATATTGGTAATTTGTTTTGACTCATAGACCTAACAAGACTCTTTTTTTTTTTTTTTTTGATAGTCAGTACAAAATAAAAGGTACCTGCCAGCAAGAAAGATATTTCTTTCCTTCATTTTCTTGGAAACATCTGTATTGTAAGGCTAGCTAAGGGGAATCACAATCTCTTTTTGTTGCATTTACTAATTTTTTGTGCTCCATAATCTTTATTATCAAGCAATGCTTGAAACTTTTGCACAACTGAATGAGACATAAGTTATAGGTAGCCTTCTGTGAAGCCCATCACAGGCGCCTCTTCCTCCATGTTGTTTATAAAAGAAGCATAATCATTTACTGCATGAGGACTGGCTCATTAAGCATCTAAAGTGTAGGTTCAAGTAGTCTGGTCCATAGCCATAGGAGTTATCAGGGGCTAACTGCTCAAGTGTTTACTCAGTTTTTGTAAAAGCTTTACAACTTTATGTATTCTTATCAGTAGCTGACTTAAGCAGCTGAAAGCTAATTTGGAGATGCTCACATGAGCCTAATTAATCATTGGGAGTGACTTCAGCATAGCCAAACTTAATGGTAGGATAGGTCAAGTGGTAGAAGTTGCTGATAGGAGTTGGGCAGATCTGGGCTTAACTCATACAATGTGGAGGGTCTGTGTATTGGCATGTAATTAAATGCTTTATTTCCTTTATTTCCTATTTTAAGAAGGAGCAAGGAAAAAAGAAGCATTCAAAAGCTGGCAGCTAATTTTGCATGTTTTCAGTCTTTCCATTATTATTCTATGTCTGTCAAAATATGGCTATTTATTTAAAGCTTATGTGTCATTTCAAAAGAGCTATCTGTACTACCCTGCATAGAGCTGTGTAGGTAATAATAACATGAATGTATCTCCAAACCAATCCCCTTTACATCTATATGCAGAGTATCAGCAGCCGTTGGGCTTTTGACATATTGCCAGGACAACCTGCAGCTCTGGTTGTGCACTGCTGATATTTCAAAACATTTACATGAAAAATAGATGGAAAACTAATTATGGAAGTTATTTCAAAGTGACATATGGGGATTCATTGAGATAAACTGCAGAATAAAGACCAGGCAGTATTATAAATGTGGAGTATATAAAATTCATTGTGGCCACAATCAGTGATCACAAATGTTCTACCATGAACATTTTTGGGCAAGCAGGACACAGAGGTGTTCCCCACTCCCCCGCATCTTTTCTTGCTTGTAGACATGGAGCAGCTTCCCCTGGAGGCCACTATGGTGCTTTTTCAGCCTCACTCCAGAACAGCTCTGTCGACCTTTGGGTTTACTCATATGAAAGTAGGCTTCAATCTACCACAGAAGCATTTATTCAATACAATCTCCTTCTTCAGTGAGAATTTGGCTACCCCACTAAAAAATACTGTTAGTCAGCTTTAGGCTCCCCCATTTTTCCAGACCAAACTATCTGGCATGTTTGGTCTTATTTGTAGATCAGTTGGAAACTCTCTACTTTACTCAGATTTGGAAAGCTTATTATTTACCAAAAATATCTTCTCAGTTATATACTAGTTTCACTATCAATAAGGAACAAGATCCAGAAGCACTAACTGGTTCACAAATCCACATATGCCTTCCAAGAAAACCATCAGTATCAGAATGTGGAGAAGGGCAGATATCTGAGAGCTGATGTTGTAGTGTGAGGCAGCAAAGTTACAACTGCAAAGTATCTGAAGTCCTAGCAAGAAAGCATCTCAATTACCATACATGGCAGGGCTGAAATTAATGTAAATTAGGAAAACTGTTCATTTTCTGAGTTCATAATCTGCCTTGAACAAGAAAAAATGTAGTTGAGACCTAGAGGTGAAAAGTTAAATTTCTCCCTTTGTGACACCCATGCTTTCCTATTGATTTACTTGTATTGCAAAATAATGAAGGGGAAAACCTCACTTGTAAGGCTGCGGCTCTGAGATGTTTTTCTTGTTAAGGGCAGATTAGCAGGTGGAAAAGCAGAGCCATGGTTTTAGCCTTCTCTTTATATGTTAATGGGACTGCTGCTCCCTAGTGTTAGTCCCTTGGGTGTTACTTCGACTTTATTTTTTAAACCTGCTTTAAAATCTTGGAACATTTATCCTACTATACTCACAGTGGGGGTTGTTTGCCGATAGAGGCAGTCTTTCAGTATTTGTTCATGGAACTGAATCAAGCAAGTTTTAAGATTAAATTTAAGCATCTAGTTCAAAGACCCACAGCAGGAGCACCTGGGACACTGCTCCCACTCACCCCCACATGTCACAGCCTGGAGCCCAATTATTTTTTCCTACTCCTGTCCGAGATCCTGTAATGGAACTCAGATCTCTTACAGGTGATCTTTTGCTGGGTTTTGTCCTCATATTGCCATAGCTCTGGACCAGGCTTTCTTCTTTCCACCAAAGCTGTGAGTTGGTTTAGAGGTCATGTAGTAGAGGCCCCTGAACCCTGTATCTGTAGCACACTTAATTTTTTCATGCATTGTGGCATTAGCTGCTATCACATGAACATTGACTAGGCTTCAGATGAGAATATTGTTTTCTGGTTTAATTTTTTTCCCCGTAAGTGCATAGGACACCAACCGCAGAGGGGGCTGCAGCTCACCCAGGTCCATGGAGCAGTGTGTGCCGGTCTGGGGGGGGATGGCTCAGCCCTGCCGCTGGGCTCACCTGACAGCAGCTTCATTACAGCATTCCTGGGCCAGTATTTTAAGACCCTATATTGCACATGAAATGACTGCAGATTAGCTTTTAAGATTTAGTCATAAAGTGGTTCTTTGAGGACAAAGACTTCAATAGCAGCAGTCTTTTTCCCCAAATTACTGTTTGCGTGGACTGATAGTTTACAAGAGGGTCACTGTGCTTGGTAGCTTGCTTTTGTTTATCTTTCTTATATCTGATCTGGAAGTACTTTAACATACTTGGGATTGATAATGTTTTGTCTAGAATTAAGTAAGTTTCAGGCAAAGCAACGAAATGCAGAGTTACTTTCTTCTCTGCTTTCTTTCGACTCTCAGCTGACAGTATGTGTTGTCAGATAGAAATAAGAGTGCGGTGTTACAATTTTCTGTCTGTGGTATGTACGTCTTAATATGTACCATATGGCTGAGGGGCATTGCACCAGATTTTTTCTCACAAGTAATTTTTTTTCTCACTGGAGTTAAAAGTATTAATATGGAAATGAATGAATAAAATGATTTGCTTTCCCTCTGGACTTGTTTGCTGTGATTATTTTTCCTTATTTTGATGTGTAAGGTTTTGTATTTAGGTTTTGTTTCCTGAAATCTTTGCTGCTGTTCATGTTTGTTAGCTTGTAATGTGTTTTCTGAAGAGTTTTCTTCTTCATGGGTACTATTTTGCTTTTTGAGGGCAGAAACTCACTCTGCTGCTACTACCAACATTACAGTCCATTGTTGATCAGTGGTGGAGATGCAGCATGAAGTTGCAAATAGTGGGATCATTGCAGTATTTAAGGTAGAACAGGAGGCAAACTGAACTATTGCCCATGTCACAAGGGAAAGGGAACAACTGCCAGACTTTGCAGAGATTGGATTCCAGTTTTCTGTTTTGTCCTGTAATCATTATTATAAAAGATATTAAAGATAAATAAAGAATTGAAGTAACTGTTTGGGTGTTTGTAGAAAATGAATTTTTCTCTTTTTTTGGCCACAAATACAACAGAAGTCTGCAAATCACAGCTGATATTTCTCCCTTGGTGAGGAAAGAAAGCGTGAGAAGTATGTAACAGGGAAACATTTTGATTTTCAAACTCCAGCTTTACAGAATACCTGAATAGCAAAACATCTGCCTCTGTTTCCCCCATGCACCTCCCAGGTGACAGTGAGGTGACACTGCATGGCCAGGGTATCACCCTGGGCAGGGCATTCAGACACTGGTGCCCTACACTGGTCTCAGCCTGCTGTCACAGCCATGGCAGGTGTCACCTCTAGGCTCCACGCCAGTCTTGCTGCAGGTGCACAGCATCTGCCTGAGCCCACATGGGGCCTTTAGCCCAGACCTAAAGCCTTGCACCACTGCTAGCCTTCCCGCCAGAGCATCTCCAGTTTGGTTCTCCTACGCTATAGAAGCTGTAAATGTAATAGATTTGTGGTTTCAGAGGAGGCCAGTCCAGCAGGTTTTATCTTGATATATCAGAACATCTGCGGAGCATACAGGCAGTGTGCAGGACTGTGCTTCCTTCCACCTCTAATGTGATTCAAACAGACATACTGATGGGTTTTAGCCAGCAGTGTTGAATCTCAGCATAGTTTCAAAAAAAGAACTCCTGGAGATTGTCAGTTTTAATTGAAATTATTTCATCCAACCCACAAAACTCTTTTTCCTTCCCAACTTCTCCCTTACCTCTCCTACCAACTTGTTTGGTGGTTTCTCAGCTCCCTTCATCACATTGCAGAGGCTGGGAATGACCATGGTGCCCATTAGGCAGCTTTATGTACAGTTCTAGTTTTTGTATTTATGAATCCTGAGGATTTTTTAACTCTTTCCTCAACTCTCAAAAAACCAAACCTGTGCTCCTGTGTCACTGGTGTCAAGTGCTGAAAAAACGCAAATGTCTTTGCTTCTGAACAGTGTTGCAGAAACTGTAACTGGTTTTTACAAATTGCACATATTGTAGTGGTTGGCCTTGTTTTAATGTATGAAGATAAAACCATATTCTGTCATTGCCACAGCTGGCTTTTCCCTCACAGTCCCATTGATCCCATATACAGTCTTTTCTGAGCAGTAGGAAGGGTTTTCATGACACCCCTGCTCCAAAAATCTCCCAGAGGCTGAGGGACTGGCCATGCTGCAGGTCACTTTGGTGCCCCAGCAAGGGGACATGAGGCTGTAGGAGACCTTCCACAGCTCACCCAAATGCGGGTGAGGGGAGGGAATTCCCATGGGGAGGGAATCAGGAGACCTGCATCAACTCCAGAGCTGCTCCTCTGGGTAGAACTGCCCTCTGTCTCCAGTTCGGTGGCGACGTTGCAGCCAGCGCGGGTGAAGGACACACTGTGGCTTCTGTATACTACATACGGTTTCAAGTTGATTTTCAGATCGTCTGAGATAAGGAACTGGGGAATAGCACAGAATAACTTGCACAAAAACATCACTCCAAAACAAGAGATGTCTGTAAGTGATAAATGCTCCATCTGGAAAAAATCTCCGTGGAAGTCCCTCTGGTTTCATTATATAGTTATCCTTATTGATTGGTCTGACTGACTTAATTTGCTTTGGAGGAAACTATCAATTTTAAAACATCAGAGTTTGCCAATAATGTGGACAACAGAGGTATAAAGTGTAATTAGGGACAGTGCAAGTGCAAAGAAGATACCAGGCGCTGAGTGCGTCCTTCAGTGACTGCAGCAGTGATGGCAATGTGGGCAAATGCAAAACATGTTTGTGGGCGAAGGATCAAAATAGAGGAGATGTGTTACAAGCAGACTGCTGCCAGAAACCATTAAGTTCATTTCAAATAAATTAAAGAGGGACTTAGGGTTTTGTAGGTGAAGCCTTGAAGCCATTATCCCGATTAGCCATACTAGGCTGTAGAAGAGCAAACAGGGTGTGGGGTTGTGTCACCAGTGCCAGCATAGCCAAAGAACGGGTGTTGTCAGGATGCAAACCACTCAGCTCAGCACAGGCAGAGTCTGTGGTGAAGATTAGTTAAAAAAAAGGTTTTTTTGAAAGCTACTGCCTTGGAAAGAATGCAGTGTAGATCTAATCAGGATGTAGGTGTGTTGTAGATGAGTGTTGGGCAGTTACATTTTTACTGGGCTGTGCAGTTGTTTTCTGTTTGCTTCACAGCAGTGTTTGATTTGATGTTACTTGTGCTGGTAAGCAGGGAGGCTTGGTTGGTTCATGGCTGCATTCAGTGAGCAGGTCAGCAAGGCTTCATCAGTTAAGACTGCTGATTTGCAATTTCACCTCTACTAAAGCAAATTCAGGGCAATTCCAGGGGCTCCACTACTGCCTTGGTGAATTGTCTCTGCTCTAAGGAGAAGGATGCAGTTACTGCCTGCCCTGAGAACGAGCCTGGTGGGAGCAGATGTCTGGCGTGATAACAGGGTGGTCCTTTGTCACATTTGTCACTGGTACAAAACCTATCAAGCGGTGTGTCTGATGTTTGGCTCCTGGGACACATATTAAGGTTTGTGAAGTGGAAGGATTTGGAACAATGAGGTATTTTTAGGAAGTTGTACAAGAGTTGCTCATATGGACGAGACACTCACCAGCCAAATACAATAGCAGTAAAAAAAGAAAAAAAAAGTGAGTGCAAACCAGGGACAGCTGCTTTTCTGCAAGAGGGTAAACTGGAATACATAGCTAAAATAGACCTGTGAAAAGCTAGTACAGACTGAAGGTATCAGCCTAACAGATTTCTATAAAGAAAAATAGATAAGTTGCTATTATAAAACCTGCTGGGACTGTTAGGAAAACATTTAAAATAGATTTTGGCTCAAGCCTTTGAAGAGAGATTTTTTTTCTTCTATATTTCAGCAACACAGTAGCTTATTAGCATTTTCTATTTATATTACCACTGGTCCCTGTTTACTGTTACTAAATCTACTTGCCTTGGAGCACTTAGTACTGTGTTGCTCTCTATGGAGCACTTAGACTTCAGCTGTAAATTGTCCTCTCACCCTTCCTGACAATGGCCACCCTACAACCACCAACACGCTGCAGCTCAGGGTCTCACCACCCCCACCCCCCTGCCTCACGCAGCCATATCACACATTACACAAGGGGCTCTTTCAGTGTCTTGGGGAATTATGCAAATGAAAGGGGATATTCTCCTCCCCATGCACCACAATTTCCATATGTGTAACTTCCATTGGGTTTAATGAGACCCGCACTCATAAATCCCTGAGATGAAATTATACCCCTAAGTGGGTTCTAACAAAAGGCTACTGAAAAGTTTTGATTAACAATCCCTTAAAAGTAGAACATTAAAAGAGAGATTAAGCAAAAACTATTTTCTCTTTCTGAGCAAATTTTCATAAATCTGTCCATGAGGGGTTCATTCCTGCAAACCTGTGTTTCTAGTGAAGTGCTTGCTTCAGTAATTTTTCCAAAAATGTGAGCATAAAACACGGCTCTTGTTAGCACCTAAATGCCCTAACCTGGTCTGCCTCATACTTGGATCCCAAATTGTGAATGTATTTCAAATGTGAACTCGCAATAAATTGTTGTTTTCACAACTATAAAGAAAACACATTTAAGTTTTATATATGTAGCTAAAGGTTATAAACCTCATACTTCTTGTCCCCGGTCAGTCACTCCAGCACAGTGGTACCCCCCAGGAATCAGATTGCCGTAGTCAGGCTCTTGTTGGCTCCTAATCACAAAAGGAGTTAATGGATTTTAGTGACAGAATTATTAATTTGTTATATACTTATCCATTCTTTTTCTACTGTTTTATAGTAGCCTGTGGATGTTGTTTTCCCCAACATGACATATGCTGAAAGAGTCCATTATTTAATAACAAAGCAGTAATAATAAAAGTGAAATAAACATGTGACTTCAAGATAGATAAAAGTAATATATTGCTGGGTGGCAAAATGTATCTGACAGTTGCTGGCCTTTTCTTTCTTCATGCTATTTAATAATTTATCAAACCATCCTGACTCTTAATTGATCACAAGGGCCACCAAGTGCTTTAGCAGTCTGTTACATTCTATCAAATGAGATGTGTTTTTCCTGTGAAGCAGAATAAAATCGTTCCCCAAAAATCAATCAGCAACAGCATATTTTAGCTAAGTGGGTGCCGTTCACTTAGGGCCAGATTCTGTACCTGTACTCACTTTGAAAGGAACTTGCATGGGTATTTCAGTTTCTTTCAAATGGCTACTTGCTTGAGTAGAAAATGCATAAACTCATAATAAACTTGATTTTCTTCCTACTTCTAGTTCTTCACAGAATTTTAAGACTTACATTTCAAAGTCCTGAAAGGAGTTCATAATATTTTAAGGATGTTACTCAAATATTCTTTCAGTAACAAAAAATAAACCACTAGTTCACTCACTATGTTATTCAGGTAAAACCTGTATTTAATTTTTACATGTGTTTATAGGTAATGATCAAAAATGTCCTTTAAACATCCAAAGAGATTTAGAACAAAGGGAGGTGCCTAGCTCTGAAAATGTAGTCTGAAAACTACAGTTCCAGCAGCTGTGAAATGCACTTGGTGTCTATATATATATTCAGTGAATAGATTTTAGCCTAAAACCTTCCTTAGGGATTTCTGGGAACTTGCCAGCTACCTGCCCAATTGTGCCACAACCTCTGTTGCTCCCCAAGTGATGAGGAGAGGTATGTGGTTTTGCCTTAACTTGCAGGAGGACCCTGGTTTTGCGGTGGTCCTGGAGACCTGTGCAACAGGGACTTTGCTGAAAAGCCAGGCTCCTTTTTCATAGTCACCAAGCTATGTCACTTGTCCCAGCACTCCTGCATTTGAGCAGTGTGCTCTTATATGCAACGGGAGGGTCGGGATACCTCTATATACAATCAATCTTCAACTTCATAGAGAGGTTGTGCTTCTGGGAAGAAGAGACCATGGGCATAAAGCTCTCTGCCAAAGTGATTGTTTTACATGATAGATTATTATAAAAAAATGCAGCTACCAGCATCTCTCCATTTTGGAAAAATAGAATTGTCCTCCATCCCCTCTCAGAACAGGTCCCTGGTGCTGCATGGGGGGAACAAGCTGCAGGCTCTGGTTTGGTTGCTTTAGCATGGAATTCAGCATGGGAGGTGTATTCTCACACAGTCCCATTTGCATCACTCCCTGCTTTGTATCACCAGGCAGAACCGTGCTTGGTGTGTGGGTTTATGGATCACCTTTCTAAATGCTAGAGCCTGGGTGGAGAATATGTAGCTCCCCAGCTCTGTTTCCTGAGGGAAGTGATGGTTCCTAGGGATAGGTACTTCAGTTTTATGTAATGCAAAATCTAATTTGAAGGTGTCTGTTTCTGACTTAAATTTATTATCTACTAATTAGGAATGATTACTTTCTCAAAGATCCCAGAGTGATTTGCTTACTTACAGCTTTATTTTCTTAGTATTTCATCAATATTTTATGTTTGGCATTTTACTGTCACTCATGCATAACTTTGAAAAAAGAAGCATGTATCAGATAATCAGTTTAGAGGCAGTGAAAACAAAATGTGCTCATTCATTTTACACTTATATTTAACATTAACCCTCTCCTTTAGTATCATACTCAATTCATATAATAAATAGGAAATGGAAGACTACATACCATCTGGTTCAGTGCTGGAAAGTCTAATGCAACTTACCCTCCATGAAGGATTTACCAAGGACCCTGACATGCAGATGAGCTCCTTGTATAAAGTTCTGGTTTAGGAAAATGTTTTCTGAGGAGGATTCATAAGGAGGATACATCATGTAATAAGGAACGTTAATTAGTTACCACATGTAAGTCAGGACTGTTACAGATCGTGTTTCTCAGACTTAGGAAACGGCAAATGATGTGACTCTTACTGCATTTATCTGCACTATTGGATGCTTCCCAAGCTCTGCTATTAGAAAAGATGATCTTTTGTCTTTCAGGGACCCAGCTGGGCCAATAGTTCTTATACTACACAAGAAGGTGAAAATAGTAAGAAGTTCAGGAACTGCACTTGTGCTTGGTCATTTATGGACCACCTAAAACAGCATCTTCACATCTCATTCACCTTCCTGTATGTCACCTTATAAAAGAGGCAAAATGTTTCTCTGCATTAGCTGCTACACCCCTACTAGTGATTCTGATTATCAATAAAATAATTGTCCACATGTAGAGATTGAAGCTATGTATTTGTCATCTGACCTTAGGTGAGATTTCCCATTCAATAATTTCTCTCTTTCCCTAGATTTCTTGTATTTAATCTCTTACAATCTACCTCTTCACATGCAAGTTGTTTGGTTTTGTGACTGAATAGTGATAAGCGCATTTTTTTAAGTTTACACAATAAAAATGGCACCTGAGTTAAATCTTGAGCAGGACTGAGCATGTCCAGTTCCTTCCCTATCAGCGCTATTGGCAGGGACAAAGCATGTCTGGGATTTGAGTGATGGTATTGGGACTTCTGAAGCCTCAGAAATTTTAGGGGGGGGAGAACATAAAAAGTGCAGGTGCCTAAAACACATCAATATGATGAGTACACACTGTAAAAACCAAGGGTAAGGGGGTTCAGAGAGATGCTAACAGCACCTTTGCATGTAACATGTTTTAGAGCTGTGGATGTGCAACTGTCACAAACTCTTGAACATTTCAGTATTAAAGAAGTGACATGGAAACACTTGATTATTTACAGAAGTGTTTATGGAGTTTTATATAGACCAATCTTATAATTTTACCTTAAGATTATTACTTTTTTAAACACCAGCCTTGAACATATATAGTTGAAGTGGTCAACAGGACATACCAGGGGATGCCTGTAGAGCAATGCTGACCTGAGCCAAGCTCCGCAAAAGAAGGCACACTCTCTCTTTGAAACTGTCTGAGGTATATTCAGGATACAGTTTTGTTCTGAGAGCTGCTATACAATCAGGGTTTTCTTGAATTCAGTTTATTTTTTGTAGCAAAATGTTGTTTCATACTTGTCTTTGGATTTGTTATGGGGCAAACATTCAGTCTGGGAAGCAGCTTATCAGGTTGGCGAGGAAATGGAGAAGGGAGGAGCTGCCTTCCATAGAAAGGGAGTGCAAAAAGATCGGAAGCAAGGGAGGGAAGCAACATTCTTCATCCTTAATTTAGCGAGATCTCAGTATCAATTGCACTGCTCCATTTTTGTCATTTTTATGATCCTTATATTCATCTCTTCATCATGAAACTTTCAGCTTTAAGCATCAAAAGGCTTCTTTAACTAGCACTCTGTTATTCACTGAAGTTTCAGTTCTTAACGTTTGTGAAATGTTATGAGGACTCTGAACTCCAAAATGGAACTGATATACCCAGTAAAGGTCCAGCAGATGCAGAGTGGTTATTTTTACTGTAAAAATGATCACAATAAACCATTAATAAAATATAAAGATAAAATGATGATAAAATTATAAAATCAGTCCATAGAATTCATTGACTTTTCTCTGCAAAAAAATGGAATGTGTTGTTTTTTCTTTGTTTACATTTTTCATTGTTTAAAATTTATTCTAGTCACTGCAAAGTTGTTCTTTTTTTTTTAAACTGTAAATCAAAGGAAAAAATAAATTCTCCACAGATGATGTGTGTGTTTGATGTATTAGGCACATTTTTTGCAGTCTACTGCCTGAAACCTAGGGAATTCATTAACTCACAAGTTGCTGCCAAAGAGGGAAGTGGTCGTATTTCCCAAGCTGGTGTGCCTGTCCCTCGGACGGGGGATGTGGTAGGGCAGGCTTTGTCTTCATTTGTATTTGGCTGACTCTGTAGAAAATGGGATTTCTTCAAACTGAAGGGCTGTTCCTGTTTCTCCCCTGACAGCGTCTGTTATTTAATTAACCTGCTAAAGTCTATAGCTGGCTGTTTCCCTTTGTGCAGCCAGAGATGATGATAGATGAGAGCTGGTGCTCTGCATCAGTCCCAGAGATGCCGTCCCATGTCACTGAAGACACTGGCTTTAGCACAAAGTTCAAAGAGGGGGACAAGACCAACAACTTTGGGAAAGAAGCAGAGTTACCACTTTTCACCATCAGCAAAGCAAAGCACTTGCCTAGATATCACTCAACCTGCAAGGGACCTCTCTGGGCATATTTTTGGACACATCCGTCTCAGCAGGGCACTGCTGGATAGACTTCAGCAGTGAGATCAGGGCAGTGAGCCTGGGCACCAGTCAACTGGGTTTCTTTGAGGATGTTAATTCCACCTCTCCCAGTTAGACAAGGAAGGCAAATAAAGACTTAAAATGGCAGTACAATGTTGCAAGAGATGGCCCAACCTCATCTACATCTAGGTCTTGCAATAAACAAGAAACAGTAAAATACTATCTCCCTGGATTTCCCTACTACTGCTCCCTAGAAAAAGGGCTTGACCAGGGGAGCCTGAGCCTTCTCTGTGGCCATCCTGACGCAAAGGGCTTTAGCATCCCTTGGGTATTTGAGTTGAAGGGTGTAACTGCATGAGTGAGGGAAGACCTTACATGTATGCTTCAGTGGGGAACTGGCTGAAAAATCCTGAGTGAGAAGGTTGTGGTGGTTTGTAAGAGATACAGGCATCACTGCCCTCACCCACTGCCTCCAGTTATTCCTGGGACAGATAACTTAAACTCACTGTGGCTTAATTTCTCCACCCCAGAAATAAACGTAGTTTAGAATTTAATACACCTCAGGATAAATAATATATATAACCCTGAGCTATAGTCTGTGATCCTCACCAGTACCTGAACGGGATTTGAGATGTTGCTTTTGATTTATAAAATGCTAAATGGTTTGCATGTGAGGTGTCCCCCTCCCTGCCCTGTGCTGCTGGCAGGGCAGTCTCTGCAGAGGCACCAGCTGGAACAGCAGGTTTACATCAGAAAGGATTCAGCCCCCTCCTTGATGGAAACCCCCTCCCTTGCAAACTCCTTCCACCTCTGGATCAGTGAGAGGTTAAGAGAAATTGCTGGGTTTACATTTCAGAAATGCTGTCAAATACAGTTGTAGAGGATTCTGAGAGGCGGAGGTAGGTTTATTTCTCTGTTGTTGTTTGAAATGCAACAAGTAAACATAAGAAATGCCAACCAACCACTACAAACTTGCTGGGATACAGTCACCCAGCAGCTAACAGCAACCTTGCTGAGTATGGAGGTAGCTGCTACCATTTGCTTTTCCTTTTTGATCCCATTAGCAATGTTTCAGCCCACGTCACTATTTCCTGAACTGAAGTTTCAATATTTGAAGTAATCTGGAACAAGGCATTTCCTTCTGATAAGTGTATTCAAAAGAATAGTTTCAACATTTACTGTTTAATGTAGTTAGCATTAAAGGAGTAGTAATCCACCGAAGTAAGATTGCTTTACTTTAAGCTAAGGGATGTTAAACAAACAACCAAGTTTGCACTAATTTGTAGGAAACTACAGGAAGGCTCTCAGGGGGAGAAGATTGCTGTCTGATACTGGTTTTTTGTTAAAAAATACAGTTCTTTTGTCTAATGATGAGCTGCAGTGAATTCCAGGGGGAGAGATTAATAGATGACATTTACATTCATCCATGTATCAGAGACTGATTCAAATAAAAAAATCAAAGGAATGTATACTGGTAAAACTGCTGAAGGTTGCTGCTTTTATTTTGGATCAGAAGAGTTCATGAATCCAAAGCTCATCATCTTTTTTTCCCGAATGTACCAGGGATGTACCTGTCTCCTAAAAAATAACACTTTTCTCTAAAAGCTTAATTTTGCTTATTAAAACACAGTATTTTTTCCTTCCTATTTTATTTTCTTTTAGATCTGTAATGCCTGTAAATCAAGTAATGGAATAACATTGATTTACAGAAGCTGCGATCCTCCTTTAAAAATACAAATAATTCCTCTGATATTGGTCTTATGAAGAATAACAGTAGTAAATACATGGAGCCTTGTAGTAAATACAAAGTCAGCCTTGGCTGAAGAAAAGGCCAACTCCAGTGTTTTCATTGGCATTAATTCTAATTACTCAGTGGCATACTCTTGAGATTTTTTTTATTTCCATGTTGCCATGATGAAACACATGGCAGATGTATTTCTCGATCTGTTAGCACTTTGCAATGAGCCGTTAACTTATGCTACTGTTTATCTCCCCCATGTCTTTCTCGTAGGAATTATGTCTGACCACCAGTTTGGAAACCAGTTTATGTGCAGTGTGGTTGCATCACACGTGAGCCATCTCCCGACTACAAACCTCAGTTTCGTTTGGATTGCTCCACCTGCGGGGACGGGCTGTGTCAACTTCATGTATGTATACATGCAATGCCTATGAGAAGATAAGCACCTTGGAGATAATGAAATTATCTAACTTGCTTGCACTAGGACCTTATGGGTCAAGGAGTCAGTCCTGCAAAGTGTAGACTTTAATAAGAAGTAAGAATGTTGATTTCTTCCTGGCTGAAGAGTTTCTGTGCATATTAGGACTTCATATTTCAAAGCATGTACGAAGGAGGTAGTGTTTTGTAACTCTGCCATCAGAGAAATGTACAAGTGCATCAAGCCTGGCATTTCAACAGAAATTAATTCCTTTTAGTTATTAATCATATCATCGATCCTTTAAGTATACAGCACATTTGCATTGACCTAATTTTTTATCTGTTGCATTTAATAAGAGCTAGAACATCACACAGACGTATTATCCAGATTGCAAGCCTCAACATGAAATACAAGTATCCAAAAGTAGTAATACTCAGATTTTTACTGTTTCTGATAATAAACACTTTTAACATCTGCTTGATTCAGCCAATTTACAACTTGGAAAAAACCCAAGTTATTCTTACAGGGTTTTTTTGTAATTTGTTTTAAAGACCTAAATTATCATTTAGTAACATGGAAAATGCCAACAAAATATGCAGCTTAAGATGAATTATTAGAATATATATTAGTATATTTTAACTTAATAATTTCTAATTATTTATCCTAAAACTTCGGTAAATCAGATTTGAGAGAGAAAATACACCTAGAGTGGAGTTGAAAATAAAAAATATTTCAAGTTTGACCTGTTCACAGAAAAAAAGTCAGACTGCTCCCTGAGATAAGCAAACAGTTGCAACATTTCAGTGTGTGAGACCTTTTCTGTCTTCCTGTGACTGTCCTGTTTGTCAAAACAAATCCTCCTCTGAGTATTATTCCCTTTCTGTCTATGCCAGGAAGCTGCAGGTAAGTGCCCCACAGTTGTTTTACTGTTTAACATGTTCTGAAAAGCAGAAAGTGAGTGAGTGACTTCTTTGAGAACATAAGTAACTAATGTTGACACCATACCTGTTGATTGATTGATCTATGTCTTTGGTATTTCCCTTTTCCTACATAATGATCATTTTTTTGCCTATAATGTTACAGAAGGTTTTTTATTAGCTACAATGACAATGTCAACATTTTTATTTCTAGCTCTCTTTTTCTTCTAAATGTTTAACAGTAAACTGGGAACAAAATTAGTTTTAAAGAGTGGTAACTAACTTCTGGGTATGTGTTTGCTTCTCATTAACTCCTACGATGTACCGGAGAAGCTGTTCACAATATTGAATATTCCCATTCACTATTTGTTGAAAGTAAAATTTGATTAAATATTTGAGGAAATACTGTAACTGTTTTATTTAAATTCTGTGCTTGAAAAATTAGCCTCATAAAATAGATGTATATACCCTGAGGAAATCCATCAACTAGGTTTTTTCTGAGGAAAATCTGTGAATTTTATACTTTAATTCCTCTCTAAAAATTATTTCCTTTATTGATCAAGTTGTAGCAGCTAAATTTTGTTCTTTGAGAAAAATGAGATATGAGACGTGCATCTTCTCTGCATAGTCTTGCTTACTACTTTCCTTTCTTGGATTTTTGTTTTTCCTGATATTCAAGAAATAATTGTTGGTCCTAGATTGCACGGTAACTGGGAATGTATTTATTTATATGAGATGTGACCCTTTATTCCAAGCTTTAAGGTCAGTTTATAAACAGTTATTCATTTTCCTGTGCCTGTTTTTTTTGTCCACAGTTTTGTATTGGAATTTTCTGTTCATGTTTGTCATTGTTGTAGAAGAGCTGACAAATAGCTACATAGAAATACAAATAATACTGTGGCTGCTGATTCCCATTTAAGTGAAATTAAAGGGACATTTTCTAAGGCAATGAGTGCTTGCCCATCTTGAAATCAACAGTGCTTGCCTATCTTGAAATCAATGGAAGGTTTATTATTGGCTTCAGTGGAAACAGAATTAGGTCACCAAACTGTTCTGCAAATCCAACCTGTAATTTCTTGACTGTATGAGCCATAATGTGCATTAGCACCTCTTCACAAACAGTCGTGTTTGTACTACGTTCGTGAAGTCCTTAGCCATGCTGACTGTGCAGAACACACAGAGCAGAAATCTGAATTTATTCTTGACTATGTAATTTGCAGCATGGATGTACACTTACATATGTCAGCAGTTTGAAGACGGAGACAACAAACTGTCTTTCCTTGCTGTCCATGAAACTGGCAGGGATGAGTTGTCTGACCCTGCCCCAAGGAGCCCAGCAGTGCAGCTGCTCCCAGGGTCCCTGACCCAGGCCTTCATCAGTCTCGGTAACTGCCTCACCCCATGCTATAAGGATGGTCCATATGCAATACTCATTTGTCTTTGAGGGTGTGTAAAACGATGCAGTTTATATCAGTTTGGTGTCCTGTAGGACAAATTCAGACAAAAATGGAAAAGCTCAACTTCTCCAAAGTAGGTGTTTACGCCAGGATCACACTTGGCTGCAGGACTTCTAGGGAAACGTGATCATCAGTTGAAGGAAATGAAGGGAAGAGGAGTAAGTTTTACCTTTAATTCTCTTCCTCATGTTTTCTTCATCTGCCCACAATTTCTTGCCTCAGTTGTTGTTTCCCCTGCCCACTAAATCACAAGTTGCAGTAAATGAAGCTATTTTTTTGGTGCAGTGCCTGCCTTACCCAATTCTCTGGCTTCAGGATTTCCAGGGAGTTGGCTCTGCCTTGTTCATCTCCATTTGCTCCTCTATAGAAAATAATTAACTTAAGCAAGACTTTTTTAACACTTGAGACTAGTCTACCTGTCTAGTTTGAATTTAATATAAATTAAATTTATTTTAATTTAAGTTTAATTTAATAGAAATTAAAAATATTTACTAAAAGTAGCTGAATTTATACTCTATCAAGAGTGCAACAGAGATAAGAGCTTCCTACACTGTTACCAGTATGTTTGTGATTCAAATCAGCTCATTAGTCTTTGACCTCTCTGGGGATGGATAATAAGGTTATTAATTAGCACCAGCTTTGGTGGTGCAATTTTTGCAGTGTGGATACCTGTCCCTGGATACTTCTCAGGAGGAACTGAACAAAGGTCAACAGGCAGATCTCCAGCAGAACAGTGCATGACTAGCTTTTATTAACTGCTCATACAATTGACCTGCTCATGCTTCCACTGGGAGCATGGACATGGCACAGGGAAGTCATGACCCTATAGATGTCATGGGCAAAATTCCCTTTTGCTTCATCCATGTCTTTTGGTGTGCTCTTCCAGAGCTCAGCCCTGAAAAAGACTGAACCCATAGGAAACAAGATTTGTGTGATCATGTTGTTAGTCCATCCTCCCCTGTAGCTCTTGTACCCATTAGTAACCAAACAAACATGCCAAAGGGGTTGGAATGTCAAGATACTAAGTTTCATAAAAATCAACAACCAGGTAGAGTATTTATACCAGTAAATTCAGGCATTCCCAGCAACAGCCCTGCCTGCTACAACATGACTGTCTATAAACTGCCAGAAATATCCCTGGAATATATTTGGCAGTTTCCAGATCCCCGCCCACCATGCGTTTTCCAGGCATGGCTAAGGAGGATGGCTCCTGGCCATGTTTAGTTTATTAGCGCAGCCAGCCATGGACACCTGAGGTATTGCTGCCGCTGCTGTGGGAAAGCAGGATAGCAAATCTTTCATCCTCTGGGATGAGGGAAACTGGGAATGCTGTGAGGAGGGATGTGGGACTCTGTCCTGCAGGAGGATCCTGCAAGGACCTAAGGGCTTATTCCTGGGGACGGGAGATGCAGTAATGCAGCAAACTGGGATTCTCCCCTTGTACAGCAGCTTGCCAGCACAGCACTTGGTTTCCTTTTGAGATGCTGGGCCATCTCATCTAAACCATGTTCTTACCTAGAAAAGTTGGACCAGATGATCCTTGAAGTCTCTTCCAACCTGGCATTCTATGATTCTGTGGTTTCCTTCCCCACTGGAAGATGCCTCGTCTCTACAATTTGATGTTGTTCAGTTATTCATACTGCATGCAGCCCTGTGTCACTGCTGAATCTGAGTATAATTTTGCCTGATAGTGCCATGCATCTTTCCCTGGCTCAGCATTTCACTTGGCAAGCTCCCTCCTCAATTTCATCGAGGCAAGGGATGGTGCAGAGCCCTGTGCTCCTCAGGGGAACACTGCTGGAGCCAACCTGCTTCTGTGGAAATTCAGGCAATAGCACACTGATCGTGTGCAAATTGTCACTTATTCTCTCTTCTTTTTTTTTTTCCAATTACATTATTATGGTAAATAAACATATATTTAGAAGCACCCTTTTCTAAAATAGCCTTATAACAGAAAAACAGAAAGCCACTGCTGTCCCTGTAGAACATCACCATAGATATCACCCTGTATTTTTTCACCCTATGGTGACATTTCTATATATGTCAAGATGAACTGAGGAAATAAAAGCTAAAATGCATAATTTATTGCAGAATAGCTTTCTTAGCAGTAACTTAAGACAAATTTAAACAGATGTTGAGCACCAGGAGCTCCTAAGCAAATTACCAGGATCTATAAAGCTGTTTACCAAGAAAAAAAAGCAGGTCCTCCTTTGCACTAATGAGTCATTTCTCTGATTGTATGCACATATTTAAAACATTATTTTCATAATCCTTCAGCTAGGTTCCACTGTGATTTCTGCTCTAAGCTCACACTAACCTAGTTAAAGCTCAGCCTGTCAGTGGGAGGATAATGGCTGTTAAGCAGGGTGGCACACTGGGTTACATCTAAGGTTGTTAAGCCCGTTGTTTTATAGAGAGGGCTTAACTTACCAGTTTATAGAAGTGATAAAGCTGACCTAAATTACAAAAGTATGTTGTGTTTTGACTGTCAGTGTGGTTTATTGCAGAAGTTCCAGCTATAGAATATGTTGCTCTATAAATTACTTTGGAAAATAAGTGTTTTTCTTATGTAGTAATTTTTGCTAGTCATTGAACAGGTATCTTACAATTCTGATTGTGTCTATTCATATATCCATTATAATGTCTATTAATAGTGGATAGATTTCAAGATATATTTATCAGTTTGCAAGATTCTAATTCTGCAAAGTATAATTATTTAGATATTTTCTGAGCATTAAAACATTTTTTAAAAGCTAACTACCAAACTGGACTGGACTTCTGTAATGTGCTCTGCCTGAGTCTGCAGGCAGAGTCTAATCACAGCTGTTCTTAGAATTCTGAAAAAAAAAAAATAGAAAAAAAAGGAAAATGGGCTGCATGCTGAGGCAGACAGCTGAATAGCTGAAAGAAACTCGGAAAGGGATGTGTTTTTCACTGATAGTGTGCCTTTTCCCATAATCACCCAACGATACAACTCCTTGATGGGAAATGGGAAGTACCCTGTTCCAGAACTGGTCTTTTCATACCTATGTGTTTAAGCCTGTTTCTAGGAACTGGCAACTGTGTTAATGTATGAACTTGAAATATCATGCTGTATAAACACTACAGAACATAAAGACTGTGATTGAGAGGCTTGGTTACCTATTTAAAATATTTATAGAAAACCCATGATAAGAAGGATGGAAATACTGAATAAACATCCAAGAAGATTACATGGTATGTTATATTAGTCCTTTAGCTAGGATGACAAAGGGCTACATTGTCTGAAGGAACCACATTCCTTTGGTAAACCACTTAGCTAAACTGTCATTTAAGACACTGTTTACTGTTTTTTTCATTTGTTTGACAGGAATACAGAGGAATATCTTCAAGATTAAGTACACAATTATGTTTACTCTATACACAGTGATAATACACACAAATATTAAAACTGGAAAATAAACATAAAATAGCAAATATTAAAACTGAGGTCCCTTAGATCCCTTGTATTTATATATAATCACTCAACTCTTAATTGTATGGTCATGTAAGTTTTTATCCCTCATGTTTTTATGATGAAACAGAATAGTGCAGTGACATAAATTGTTGTCCCTACCATCCTAGTTGGTGCTATGATTTGCAGTCTTTGCAATGGCTAGTAAAGTGTTTCCTGCTGAAAGGAGGTTTTGGTGAGGTAGGGGTTGGTCTCTTCTGCCGTGCTCATGGTGAAAGGATGAGATGAGAGGAAACAGCGTTAAATTGCAGCAGGGGAGATTTATATTGGACATTAGGAAAATTTTTTCCACTGTTAAGGGTGCATAAGTATTGGAATAGGTTGCCCAGGGAGGTGGTAGAGTCACTGTCCCTGGAGGTGTTCAAGATGTGTTTGGATGTGGTGCTGGGTGATATGGGTTAGTGGTGGTGTAGGTAGGCAGTTGGACTGGATGATCTTGAAGGTCTCTTCCAACCTTCTATGATGCACATAGAAACCCGAATATAACCTTAATGTATATACAGCCTTGGCTTTGGGGTTCTGAGAAGCACCAGCTCCCTGCTTCAGCTAGGTACTACTCTTCTCTTCCTACTCTTTTTTGCAAGGCACTGATGAATCAGGGTATTTCTTACCACTCTTGGTGTTGGTGTAGACTCTGTTTGAGATAAGGCTGTACAGACACGAAATAAATTACTGTCCTTGTTTACAGTCAGGGTAGTTCTGCCCAATGTTGCTGTCATTTCATTTTTCCATATTACTTATAACTTATGCCTTGTGGAAAAAAAAATCATCAGTAATTGTTCCTTGTTGATGTGCCAGTTTAGTGGAACTATGAAGAAAAATTACTCCTTTGTTTAGTTTTTCACTTCCCTGGGTAGAGACATTGTTGTGCTGTCAATCAGCATTATGTGTAACATTCTGTAAATCACGAGCCAATATTTGATTCAGATCTTGGCTCTGCTCTCATGTCCTGTTTTGATGTGGTGCCCAGATTACCTCCTTCATCTTCTGTGCTTGTTAGTTTTCCAGTGAAATGCAAGCACCGTGCATGGAATCATTGTGGCTTTTCTAAGTGTGACCCTAAGCAACACAGACTCAACTGACTGTGCAGAATTAGAGTTAGCTTGTCTATTAGTTTTGTCTGTTTGTGTGGTGGTAAAGCAAACAGAGGAATTCTGGATGTTTTCAGAAACTGTTAGAGAAGAGGGTAGCACAAAGTGTACTGTGAAGGAGGAATACTCAGAAGTGTTCAGAGCAAAGGAAGAAAACCATGAAGAAGGATGGTTGCACCTGATTTTCCACTCCTCAAAGGGATTTTAAGTTGGTTTCAACTGGGGATAGGATATGCAGGTATCTCCAGCTAGGTATTTATATGTGAGCTATGTGTCTGTAACTCCCTTGAGAGTTAATGGGGCTGCAATCTGGTTCCATAGGCATCTAGGGCCTGAAGACATCTAGGATCTGATATTCAGCTCTACATCTACGGAGAGGTACCTGCAGGTCTAGAAGGTCTCTGTAACTCTACTGGTTTCACTAGGACATTCCAAATTGTTGTAGATATATTTAGGCAGCTGAATCAAGCCTTAGATCTCCACTGGCTAAAAATGGACCACTACCTACCTAGTTTCCATGTAGACCTTTTTATAGACATCTATTTTAAGCTTTTTAAAATCTGGATCTAAGTCCCACCCAGACAGACTCAGATGCCTAAGCATAAGCACCTTGTGCCAAATCATGAAAATGAATTTTTCATCCCCACCACCCCCAACAGTCAATAACTTTGTGTGTGTTAAGAATTTCCAATGAGCAGGCTGCTGAACAGTTGAAATCTGCTGAATGGTATGAATAAAAAAAAGCAACTTTGTAAAGTTCCTAAAATCTTGAAATTTTTTTCCTTTCTCCTTTTAGGTAAAGCCTGTTGTCTCTTAAATGTCTGATACTCCTACTGAAAGCCCACTTTAATGAGAGGAATGTTCAGTTTTTAACTTTTTCTCCAAGTTTGCAGACAACTGGCCTTTTGCTATTTTAAGCTCCTCATGCTGCACCTCATTCTGGTGCAAGAAAAAAGAACCAAAAAAGCCAGGAAGAATGGATATCTGAACATTCATTAAAAATAAAACCACATGAAAATTCTATTGATAAGTGAGTTGGTCTTAATTCAAAAGATGAGCAAAAAGCACAAAATGCTACTTTCATCAACATTGTGTAATGCCAGAATAGAAACTGCAAGATGATACAGTATTAGGATGGTTTCTTTTCTTTGTATGATACAAATTTAATAGATCACATACTTGTATGATAGCAGAAGGCAGCTCAATTTAGCCTTTGGCTACTCTGTTAAGATTTTGGCATCGTTTCATATAGGACTCTGGCACCTCCTGCATGAAATAAAATGAAATTCAGTCATTTTCTACTGGTATTATCTAAATAATAAAACAATCACAGTGAGAATTACTTGCTTTTTTACAAATGTTCATTTGGCAATTCTAGAAGCAGAGATTAGATTTCACTTTCTTCCCTTTCTGAGCAGTGTACCTATTATTTTTGTGCATGAGACCATCAATTCACAATCCGCAGTACAGTTATCAGTAGTTGTGTTTAAAATTCTCTCTTGAACTTTGTTTTTCTCTCTGTAATTTAACCTCAGGGTTATTTCTCAGAGCATATTTTAGTTCATCAACAACATAAATCTTTGTTTCATTCAAAGAGGTGCTTTGTCTTCCCCTTTCCCCAAGATGGCTTAATTTTGAAAACATGACTAGACTACAAAATATATTGCACACACTCCAACAGTTTGCTTCCACTAGGAGGTTTTCCTGTGTAACAGAGGAATCACATTAAATATCTTTTGACTGCTAGTAGTTGATTGATAACAACCCTTTCAAAATGACATCCTAGAAGAAGTATACTTAATGAAATAGGCATGAAACAGGTTTTGTGAATTCTTTTGGGAATGTTTGCTATAGGAAGGGTAAGCATTAAACATATATGGAATCATTCTGTAGGGGTAAGCATATAGCGCATAAGAACACTGGTACAAGCAGAGGACAATTGTAAGAGATGTTTTAGGAAGCTAAATTTCAGTACTGCTGACAAGCCCGTACAACGGGACATTGTGTGTGAGCTTTGTAGCTCTGGAATGTCCCCCTGGTTGACTGAGAGAGTCTGATCATTTCAATGCCGTCTCTCAAGTGGATAATACAACAAGTGTCCAGTGCATGAATGAGTTTGAGATAAGCATATTGTCTGTATCTTTCTTTGGGAAACACTTGACTTCTTGCAAGGAGCTATTACTAAATGACTTTGTGAAGAGCTCAATACTGCAGGATGCTGAGCACTGGCCTCGAGCCAGCAGAGCAATCATGCATGTCCATGCTGCCATCAAAGCACAGACAACACTTTTTGTATTTTCTTAAATTCATGCCTTCAGATTACTTGTTTGAAATTTTGCTTTGTTTGTGTGTACAGCTGAGGACGTATAAGGATGTTCTGTCCATATTCTCAGTTCACACGAGTTAACTTAGTTTTCTTGCCTTGTTTGTTTGGATGAACTTTAATAGAGTGATCTACAAAGTATTATGTAGACATGCAGTAATATTCCGCAAGACTTTATGTATGTATATAAAATGTGGAAAGTTGGATACGATGAATGTGGAAATCCAGTAAGAAAAAGAAAATAAAATTCTCCCTTTTTCTGTACTACAATGGTCTCCTCACGTGTAGTTCTGGCAAAAGTTTAAAAACAAAAAAGAAAGAAACTTTATACTTGAAGATATTAAAAATATTAGGTCAGCTTTTGCTGCCCACATGCTGCAAAAATTTGGATTTGAGTATTCAGAATGACCATGGCCTCAAACTATCTGACAGAGTGAACTCAAAAACTTCTCTCATAATTATTTTTTAAACTGTACTTAACAATAGGATGTATCCTGCCCTTCTCAGTTTGAGGAACTCAAGTCTATTATTATTTAGGAAATTCTTATCTATTGATATAGAATGAAATATAATTCAATCTGTTTATAATTATAATTTATAAAATATTATCATAGAATCATAGTGTTATATATAAAACATTATAGAATAAATAGTAAAATATAATAATCCTTCTATAACCTCAGTATATACATTATACAAATGTCAGCAGAATGCAATTGCACTAGGAAAATATTGGATAGTATCTGCCTTTATATGATTGTTTTACAGTATTCACAAATGACAGTTCTTTTGATGTCATTCAGAATACAAACATTGCTTACATGCAGTGGTCTGTATATGATCATATTGTGGTCTAGATATGTTCATAAACTCTGTCCTTCAGAGACAAAGACCCCTGAGATCAAGAGAGCTGCAAAGCTTGCAGAGGTTTCTAACACAATCAGTAATTGGCAGGTAAAAGAGAAATTATATAGAGGTAAATTAAATAGTTGATAATAACTCCCTAGCTTTCTTTTTCTTCCATTCTTGTCATTAGAGAGATTTAAACCAGAATCTTTTAACAGCTCTCTCCCTTTTTTTCTTCTGTCTTGCACTATCTGTCTTCTGGAAAAATAAGTGTCATTCCTGAATGACTTCTGAATGGGAGGGTCATTCCTGAATTCAGTTCAGCATGTCTGTCTTGTCTCATTTTTTTCTTGTGGCCTGGAATATACTCTTTTTGAAAATCCCCTTGATAAGTGGCACCATCATCAGCATCATCAACTGTACACAGCCATCCCCCAGGTGAGCACCCTCCCTCCACTACCATGGCAGCGGGGTTCTTTCCAGCAGTAGCCCACATGAGGTCCTTCTGTGTGATGAAAGAGCCATCAGATTTTAATGGGTGTCTATTGCTAGCCTGTACAGCAATGCATTGGAAAATTCTGTCCAGTCAGGAAGTAAAAAAAAATAATCTGAGAGATGCACAGCATTAACTTTCTGAATTAATAAATGGTGCAGCCATTCCCCAAGTCATCATATCTGCCTTAATAGCCCTGTTAAAAGTCCAGGATGGCTGTATTAAAGTGTTATATTACTTGTATCTCACTTAGGCTGTGGCTGTGACATATCAGTGGGTCTGTGAACTGTTGGGACAGCACCACAGCAGGAGATTTTGGTCCAGCCAAATTCCACATGTTGGCTTCTCAGCAGTTTCTGGTGAGCAGTAGCTCAGTCATGGGAGCAGAAGTCTCAGTTATCAGGATGGCACCTGCTCTCATAATGATGCCATAATGATGTTTTAATGGTGGATGCCATAATGATGTCATAATGACGGGGTCACCATCATAACAGCTCTCAGGAAGAGTTCTGTTCCATTCTGTTGTGATACTGAAGAGTTATCACCTGGGAGAAGGCTTGGAGAGCCTACATTAATTCAAATAATAATAAATTTTATTTTAAGATTAATTTTTTGAAGTATTTCACATGCCATTGTCTGATTGTTGCTGATTAATAGCTATTCTCATAACATATATTTTACAGATACAATACCATGGTAACATTATGAAACAGGGTTTTCCTGACTTGGCCTTGTTCTGCTTATCGCTCTTGAGTGACTTGGATCTTTTAGTTCTTATACAAAATGTAACAAATACAACATTTTCTCTTACAGCCTTCTAAATAACCCTCTTAGCTCAACATTAACTGTTTAGCCCAACCCGTAACATTGATTTACTTGAGACATCTTCTGTGAAAAATGCATTTTTGAAGCCTTAAGCAGCACTCCAGCAATCTCTACGATTTCCCACCCAAGTAGGGAAGAGTTTAAAATAGCAGTTTGAAGAAATGAATAATGTAAGAAAGTATCTTTGTCTGCTTTTTTAGTACTCACTATTTTGAGGACAAACTTTGCCCACACATGACACATCAGTTGCAGTCAGGAACCAAAAACATGCTCCTTAAACTCACCCAGGTCTTATCAGTGTTAGTGTTTATGCACAGCATTATAACTGATATGAACAAATTACTTTGCAGAACCTACTTACACATTCAGAGAGCGACGTCCAAAACATCCTAAAATACAAAAGACGAACAGCAGAAATGCTTCCAATCAATATCACAGACTATTTCACCAATCAGTGAAGATGTTAGGACCATAATTTGAATGATGGTTTTAACAAGTAAATAGAGAGAGAATATGTATGGTGAGTTAAGCTGCATAAAGCCTTTCTTCTAAATCCAGATGTAGGCATTAACTTGCATATTTGAGATGGCATGCTTATTTGCTAAGTGCAAAGATGGTTAGAAAAAGGCTTTCCCGACTGAGGATAAAAGCTGGAGTACTCTTTAATTTTGGTTACTGCCAAGCTTATTTCAACAACCACAATAGTTATTTGGCTCCATACCAAAAAGTGGCAATACAGTACTTACATGTCTATGGATCAAAATTAGATGAAAAATTGCTGTTTCTCATCTCCAAAGCCATTTGCCACACATTTTATAGGCCTCAAGATGCCTTTTGTAATATGTGATAACAGAGCCAACTGAAGCATCTGCCTGGGAAGAGATTACTTTAATTATGGACTCAATGTCCTATTTTCTGCAAGTGTTCCCCAGAGGATTTCTTACTGCTGGATGAGAGGTGTTATGATGCACATTAAAACCTACAAGTCAAACAAAAGAGGTTGTAAAAGTGAGGCAAGGACACCCATAAAGTCTCCAGTCTTGTATTCAGTTGCTAAAAAAATAACCCTGAACTCTGTGATGATAACATTTAAATTAATCTAACACCTCTTAAGATAAATTTCCAATAGTGTAAAGAAAAAAATGAATGCTAAGAAAAAGCTTTTAATTTTTTCAACATAGTAGTAGTTACTAATGATGTAATGTATAGAACGCAGCCAAGAGGTTCCTTGTTAGCTTCTATTTTTGTAACATGCAAAGTTTGTCATTAAGAATTCATTTGCCTTCCACTGTAGTATCATTGATCACAATTAACTCACTTGATATTAAAGTGGATGTGCTGTATGCTCCTATAGAAATTCTGTGTAAATCACCATTGATTTAGCACAGTTTAATGGCTACTTAAAATATTTGTTATTCTCTCTTTATCAGTTAGAAGAAAGCCTAGAGATCTTCATTAGCAGCTGTTGTAGTGATGAGCTGAAAGTTTTTCTTTACACAAAATATGATGGAAGAGCTGTAAAGATTGCTTGAAGATGCTGTGACAGCATGTGAGGTAGTGGGAAACTTCCCTAAAATTTGTAAGATTGCCAAAATTAAGAGAGGAAATGACATCTCAAGAAGATACTGAAATTTAAAAAAAACCCCAACTATTTGAAGTGCATTTAAATCAGGGCCATACCTGATAGCATTTGGGAGTACTGTCTCTTTCATCCTGTAGAATTATTAGAAAGCTTTATTCTCTTAGAACAGTAGAGTGCAAGCAATGCTCAACCTCTATAAATAACCTCAACTAACACTAGAGATTTTTCAACTTGCTAATTTTACAGCAACTGAAGCAAAACCAACTCTGAAAAGGGTGTTACACAGTCAGTACTTCCCTGTCTGAGTGAAGTATAGAGATTTCATGGATCATCAGGATGTTGTGATAGGACGAGGGGTAATGGTTTTAAACTGAGGGAGGGTAAATTTAGGTTAGACATAAGGAAAAAGATTTTCCCCATGAGGATGGTAAAACACTGGAACAAGTTGCCCAGAAAGGTGGTGGATTCCCTGTCCCTGGAAGTGTTAGAGGCGAGGTTAGATGGGGTCCTGAGCAACCTGGTCTAGTGGAGGATGTCCCTGCTCATGGCAGAGGAGTTGGACTAGGTGACCTTTAAGGTCCCTTCCAACTTAAGTGATTCTGTGATTCTGTTGCTGAGAGGTAGAAGTGCAGGAGCATGGCTGGTCAAATACTGGTGTCCCTTCTGGGAGTTTGGGAGAGACCCTCTGCCTTCAAGAGGCCATGGAAAATACACATGCTTGAGTCCATATGCCTAGGAAACTTTTGGTGAAGCACCCTGGTGCATCTGGAGCTGGACTCCCTGGGCTGCTCTCCCAGGCTTGTGTGCCCTACATACCACCAAATCCCCGTGTGACACTTGAGTCATGCTGAAAGTCATGTGAAATTTTAACTGTGATGTCTGCAAGGGCAAACATTTCAGCTGTGACACTTTTCCTTGCCAGCAGCCATGAAATCTGCTTGGGTATTTTCCTGCTTGCCAGGGAGATCTGACCTTTCCTTTGGGTGCAGTGCCCTGCTTTGTAGCTACTATCCCTTTGCTCCCGGAGCTGGCACTGCTTTGTGGGTCACTGATGGCTTTAGCCTGAGCTTTGTGTTTTAAATAGTATGGGCAATTAGGTCATCGTTCTAGTTATCTATGTACAAATTGTTGTAATTTTTTTTGTTTTTAAGGAGTCTACTTTGGCATGACCTCCATACCAAAAAGGTTCCAAGAGGTTGGATCTCTGTTGTTACTTATGTGATGAAAACATCTTTACTTCAGAGAATGGTGTTGTGTCTCCCAGTAGCTTTGAACAATGGGTTTCTTGCTCTGTGGAGCCTTTAACTTGTCAAGGAACTTTTTTTTTTCCTCCCCTGGTTGCTCTCATCAAACAAGAGTCCCTGGGTCAAGTGAGAAAAGGGATGGAAAAGACAGCTCTGCTTCTGACTGGCTCTTTGCACTGTCGGCTGATGTTGTTGGCTGTGGCTGATGTCCCTGTCCTGCAAGCCTAGCCTGGCTGCAACAGTCACTGCTGGGAGGTCTCTGCCCATCTGGACAGGAGACAATAACTGCACTGTGGTGGCTTCTGCCTCCTCCATCATCAGAGGTCTGCCAGAAGAAAGGAGGAATCAGTGTCCCATGCCCCTCTCCCTGCTTGCAAAGCCAGGCGAAGTGTCCCTTGTCTCAGAAGCACTAGTTCAGCACTGTAAGCAGTTGTCTGTGCTGACAGAAGAGGAATGTTGGCTTTATTTCTTATGGGGGGGGGTGAGGTGGCAAATTGATCTGAGGTCAGCAATGACACTGCCTTTGTTCTCAAGTACATTGAGGATACATTTTTCTCTTCTAGCCCATGCAAGGATTTCAGTTCCTTTTACCAGGGAACATGAAACCTGTTCTCACAAATATTTCTCTCTGTGAGGCGTTTTCTTTAACATATCATTTTCTCTTTTTTTCTTTTTAATTCCCCCACTTCCCAAATAATGCACAGAACATCCTTGTTAGCCTTTTCTTCTTCTTATAAGGCTCATTCATAGATCTCCTATGATAGCAACATACCTGGCAGTAGTGAAAATTTTCACACTCCTGGCAGGGCACTGTGGTCACTGTAAGTCATGCTTCAGAAGAGTACAAATTTTTTAATGTTAACTTTCTGAGAATGAATACATTCCTCATGTGTCTATTAATACCTTTATTTGTGTCTTTGAAGAGACAATCATTGTGATATTGAAGCCAAATTTAAATCTAACTCTGGGGTGCCATATGGCACAACCTGTAGATACTCAGACTGGGAGTTCATGCATTAGATTGCCAGACTGTTGTGGTGGATAAGTAGATTTTCATAAAAGTAATTAGTTTCAGTGAATATAGCTTGCACTTGGCCTTTTTTGTTGTTAAGCTTTTAAGGGTTGATCTTTTAATGCTTTGCTGTGATGCAAAACCAAAGTGTGTCAGGAGGACACTTCATGGTTACAAATTGTTAGTACTTTTCAGCTGAATGAAATAAAAATAACAAAAAGATCTCACTCTATCTAGTATTTAGGATGTCAGGAATGTTTACTTATATTTGTAAGGATATTTCCATGGTTGATTTATAACCCACCAGGGATCTAACTAGTAGCTAGGATTACTGTTTGTGACTATATTCATAGCTCTCGAATACTTTTGGCTACAAGTACTTCTGAGGATGACAGATGTTGTGTAACAGGATATATATGACTATTGGATGGCTATTACAGTTGTCAGTATAGGTAGTTTAGTTGTAGTAGTTTAGTTTGGTAAATGTGATTTATTGCACTGGCAACTCATAGCTCTCAATCCACATCTGTCTCATAGGTAGTTAAGCTGGACTTCAGAGCTGGGTCTTGTCTCCTTTTTGGCAGTAGGGCTTTTCTGGTCCAGAATGTGGTTTTTAATGTGAATTCCCAGCTGGAGCTATCAGGGAGTGCCAAATCCTGGACAGAGTAGTTAACCCTTCCCAAGGATCATCCCTCTTACCTGGGGGCCAGTCGTGGAGCTGCACATGCCCCGGCCCTCCAAGGCTTGTGGCATGTGTCTGGGGACTCTCAGAATCATGGAGGTTCGGGTGTGTGGCTGGTAGGTTTGGGAGCACTGAACACCTGGTGACAGAGGAAAAGGGAGGGGTACAAACCTCAGCCAAAACATGGACATTAAGGCAAGTGTATGAAGTTTTCATGAGCTTCATTAGATTTTCAGATAGTAACAAAATCATAGGGCAAATTTGCCAGTACTGGAAGATTTTCATTACCCTGTTTATCAGTGCTTAAATAATACTTGTAAACTTTCAGATTATATTTGAAAAATGAATACACAGACTTTTAATAAACCTTGTTTCTTTTTTTTGCTTGTTTAAATTGGCAAAATAATGATGTTATTAGGACTTATTCTTTGTGTGAACGTGTGAGCACAGAATACATTTCATGGTTGATTTATGGGCCCCTTGAAAATATGGTTTATAATGAAATCCTGACAGACCCTTAACAAAATTAGCATAACAAATAGCAATATAATAATACCTTTCATGTCTGTGCATTCCTGTGGATTTACTCTCACTAAGCACTTGCCAAAGGCCGAGAGCACTTCCAGCCAGGGCTGGGCAGCACGCCGCAGGGAATGCACCCGGGAAAGTTGACTGCCTGCTGCACGCATGTGAAGTTACGCATTCAGAGAGTCTGTATGGGTGAAGTTAACTCAGCAGTAGTGCTACCAAAATAGCATCAAACTAAGAATAGGTGTCTTCAGCTACAGAGTGATTGCTGGTCTACTATGGCAAAACATGAAAAGTGTAACTTTTGCTGCTGGCAGTACTTAATTGCAGGGTTTTGTTAGCATTAGGAAATATAGCTGAGATAGCATCTAGAAAAACAGTAATGACTTGGACTGTCAATGTTCATATAACAAGTCTATATTTATTTTAAAGCTGTATTTTGATAAATTTTACAGTTGAGCCTGGTCTCTACAGACTGAACTCCCGATGCTTTGTGCATATCTAATGCATGAAATATACAAGATCAGTGTCTGATGCTATGTTTCTTTAGGAACGTTTCCTTTTTGTATAGAAGAACCTGTGCCAGAGCTGGATAACTGGGTCAGATTCAGGATTTTTTATGTGGAAAAGTCTGGGCTATGGCCATCTGAGATTTAATGTACATAACACCAGCAGTTTGCCACTAGGAATTTTGAGGCCATTATGCTGACCTCAATCTGCTCACGCAACCACTGAAACAAATTAAAAGTACTATGCAGCTGTTAGTATGTAAAGGGCTGTTGGAGGTTGTTGAAATAAAAAGTAAGGTGAAGACCTGCAGCAAACAGAATAATCTTTGGTCTCCCAGTGACTGATACACAGTTATGGATAGATGAATCTAAATTTTAGCATTGAAGTTCATATATGTAGAGTATAATTACATTTTTATTCTAAAAACATAGTTAAAACAATGTTAGACTAGGTGGTTTCTTTTCAAAAGCAAAGTTAAAATGGGAGATATAATTCCAGATGGGATAGTTAGAAAGAACTGTTTACTATGCTTTCCATTGGCAAATTGTTAGGATTATTTTGGGAACTACAAAAGTGAGTGGGAACAGAAAAAAAAACAATCTGGGAAATAAAAAAAGAGCAGTAAGCTTGTGGTGAGACAGCAAAGTTTGTGGGGATGCAGGTTAAGCCACGTCTGAGAAAAGTTCGTGCAGAAAGTGAGCACCCTGTCTACAGAAAGTTTAGAAAAAGTAGAAACCATTGAGTGACAACTCTGTTATTCTTCCAGAGCTGTTTTGTTTAGTTTTAGGGGCATGTCTATGCCTGTGGAAATCCTAAAATCTCCACCATCAAAATGTCAGATTAGGAGGTAACTCAGTACTGGAGACCACTGCTTTAGTGGGCAGAGGAGCCAGAACAGCTTGGGGAAGCCCAAACAAAGGCTCGACACAGATCCTGTTGTAATGATTAAAGCAATTTAATTTCTTTTTTTTTGAGCACTGTTTGGTATGTATGAAATGGAGACAGTGGCCATCTCCTGCACTCAGCCTCAGCGCTCAGCTTTCTCTCTGATTTTTAACAGCAGAATTTGTCCTTTATGTTAATAGGCTTATGAAGGAATAAAACATCCACCCTGAGTGCCATAGTGTACAAATTGTCAGACTACTGACTTCCCCCTTTTTTGACTAGCCAGGCTAAGTATCCTGAAAGAGCTATATTTGGGCTTCAGCCAGCGTGGTCAGGTGCACGGTCCATTAACCAGATTTCTTAGGCTTACAATCTTACTCTTTTGAGCACAATTACTTTTCTCTGGTCGTGTCTTCTGTAGCCATTAGCGGATCCAACAAGGAGGGAGAAATGTTTGTGCACAACTTTATGTGAGTGGCTTCCCTGTTGGAGTGGTCTGTCAGGACCCTGCTGCAGTTTCTGGGGAAGCAAACTTCCTTTGTGCTTACATCCATGACACCATTCATGACCTACACAACAGGGTCATGATCCAGCTTTACCATTGCTTCCTCACAAGTTGTACAGCATATGAAATTGGATCTCTAAAGGTTTCAAAAACTTATAACCAAGAAGTGTAACAGGAGGTGATTTTATTATTTCTCAAACACAGGCAAAAAGATATGTAAGTCATGCTGAGTAATTGCAGAAAAGGCAACATTTGAAATTAAATTCCCCATAATAACAGAAAGTAGGCCATAAGAAACAAATTATCTGGTTTCCCTGCCAAAGGCGCTGAACCTTAACAACTCTTAGCTATCTTTAATGTCAGATGATTTGTAAATTAATCATTCATTGTGCTCTAATTTTAATTTTCTTATGAAAAATGTTTCCTAATCTCTGTTAGACCAGATTCTGCTGTTTTAAATCATATTGCACAGGACAGTACTGCATGAGCAGTGAGCCTCACTAAGCATGTTATGAGTATTGGTGTACACACCTGGCATGAGAGACCTTCTCATGAGATAAGGTGCTGATAGCTCAAAGTGGGTGATCTCTCAGGACCTGGCTCTTCGTATTTAGGTGAAGAGCTGCAACAGCACTACTAGTTGTTGGGATAGATGTTTATATGGTCAAGTCAGTAAATCATAGGAGCAGATAGATAATTCAGGGTTGGTGGGCTGTGTATAATGTTGAGGATGATATAGCTGCAATGTTTTCTTTGCAGTTTGCTTTGTGTTTTAAAGAAGTAAGGGCTGGTCCAAACCAAGTTATTCTGAAGTCTGATATATATGATGTGATTTGATAAAATTCCTTGGTCAGAAGTTTCACAATTTTACCAGAAATGGCAAGTATTTATAATTTGCTGCAAAAGTGGTTTATCATAATTTTAGAATAATTTAGAGTGAATTAATGACTTGTTATTTATTGCCTAATGCTCTATAGGAGTGATTTATAAAGCCATGCTCTGCACTGCTTGTTACTTTGTATTCTGTGTGTTAGATGTATCATCAATATCACTAAATGAATTCACAGTGACATTGCTCTGGAAGTATGGGTTTTGATACAAGGGTAACGGACCGTAAATCAAGAATTATGTTTAATTCATAAGAGGCACCAATCTCTCATTTAGGTGTAGGCTGGGCTAGAAGGTGTCAAAAATATGCTTTACAATACCTCTTCTGATTGCATTTCAGACCCTCTCTATATGCCCTTATGTTCTGCGTAAGAATGATATATAGCAATACAGTGCAGTTTGTCAAGTGAATAACATTTGTGGTTTTATTTATTTGGGTGCAAATGGTATCATTATTTTTACCACAGCCAAAAAGGAATATATTTACATGAATATACCTAAAATTATTCTTAAGGGAATCTATAAATTTACAGATAAGTCTTGCCTATTCTGAGCAATAAATACTATTGTTGATTATTTAAATTATGCTTTAAAAATCTAACACTTTCTAGTATTTCTTACTGTTATTTCACTTCTCTCCATGCAGAAATATAAATAAACCTTCTCTTCATTTTAGTCTTTCTTTACTTACTTCTTTAAATTCTTCTTGAATTAGTGCATAGAATCCAGAGCATTGACAAGCCTGTAAGAATATTTATCTAGTAACTTTTTACTTTTTATTAATTTTATGTAAATATTTTTGTACCCTTTAGCTTTTGTAAAAAAAAATCATTCTTCCAAAGCCTGAATTTAGGAACAGCACTGACTTGAAAATGTGTTTTTACCTCAATATTATTCAAAGTGTATATGAACTCTTGACAGTATCATTCACATATAATGGTAATTTTTAAGCAAAAAGATTTAACTCTTCATGCTCCTGATGCAGTTTATTAGAAGTGTTAATCATGCAAGATCTATGGATGACTCCAGGGTTGCCATTCACTAGAGTTTTGTTCATTGCCTAACTGCAAGAACTGGGATGTGTTCTCTTTGACATTTATTGGTGTTACCAAAACAGCCATCAAGTATTTAAAATGCATGACTGAAAGGAGTTACATTCATGACAGGAACTAATGTTTGCATGTACATAAAAACTAGAAAAAATGTGTTTTCTGAAAATGAACAAATGTTTTTTGTTTACTATTTTAGTCTTTTGTTGTCACTGGAAACAAAGTACTATAAAACAAACAACATATCACTGGACAGGGAGAAACCTTAGACTTCATGCTCCTTATGTCACGGATTACGGCCCTGTCCTTCTGTGTAAACATAAATTTGGGATTGCCCTGTGGCAAATGGCAAGCAGAAGTACAGTGGCAGTAGAAAGTCTGGGAAGATGGTTATATTTGTTATATTTTTCTTTCCTAAATAATTTTTTCTTTTAAATGTTATTGCAAAATATATCCCTTATTTTAATGAAAGACTTGAAAAATTAAAGAAAAAATTTTTTGCTCTAAGTCATGATCTTATTGTCTCATTTGATGAAAATTTCAAAGTGTCTGGATTTCTTTCTGAGATGTGAAGGAAGCACATTTCAGGGTCTTGACCCCCCTTGAAGTGGGATTTTTGTTCTCTTTACAGGTTAGGTCCACAAAGCATCAAAAGCTAAAAACTTAATCGAACAGACAATATTGACCTATCACTAAGATTAGAAGAACATTAGTGTTAGAACAAGAGAGAAAGATCAGTTTAAATATATGATAAAATTTTGTACACAAAGCTGGAAGAGATTTTTTCGTTTTTCATTTTCACTTAAAAATGTGTTGGAAGGGAACTTTTTGGCTTAATATTGTATTTTACCTCAGTATTGTGAATGAGATTCTTCTATTCATTTTGTAAAGAATTAGACATTCTTCTAGAAAAAAAATCATCTATATGTGAAAATCAGAAATTCCCATTAGTATTTTATTGGTTCCAAATCTTCATCCTGAACACCTCGTTGGCTCCTCCTCCCCCTTGCAACGATGACTTATGGGCCGCCTGACATCTAGTAGCCTTTCCTACTTCTATTCTGCTGGGTGATATTAAGGATGTGACCGGTGAGTTTTGGGAAGGTCCGTGGATCCTGAGGGGTCCCTTGGGCTCACAGGAGGTGGTGGCCCACAAATTTTCAGGTCTTCCTTTACAGCGCATCTCTGGGCCTCCCTCCCACCTCCGCTGGCAGCAAGCACCCAAACTGCAGCAGACTGATTTGAGACACTTTGTCCTCAGTTTTGCAAAGAAAATTGACATCTTGTGTGCTGTGGCATCCTTAGGCAAGGCATAAAGGTGCTCAGTAAAGAGCTACTGTGTACCTATTTAATGACATTCATGTGTTCAAGACTACAGAGGTCCGTTAGGATCAGAGTTTAACAGTACAGTAACTAATTGCTAGCTCATTTCATCTTCTAGTACTTCTGAAATAACAGTGACTAGGGTAATTTTTATTCATTATATTGTGTGTCCTTTGATTAGAAAGGTTATCTTTTAAAATGGATAACTGCTGTGCATGGTGACATCGTACAGATCCATTTCCTGGGCAACTCACTAGTCACTAAGTAGTATCAAAATTTTCTGACACTAGCATTAAAAGGAACCTATGCCAATTCAAAAGAAGGAGAGAAAAACATGCAGAGAAATTAAATTTAATTTAGCCTAAGGTATATTCCTGGACTGATAATGCTGTCTGTCAATCCCTCCTTCTCCCTACACTAATTATTTTTGAACATGTAGGTTCGTTCCAATGAAAACTGGCAGCAGCGTAAGTGTCTTAAATATATTATTTTTGGTGATTGAATATACAGGACCATGCTGAAGGAAACACTGGGAAGGTTTATCATATATAAGAGTATCACAAGGTGAAAAATTTGGAGCAGCTCATACTTGGCAAGGAGCTCCAGCTGGGCACGTTTTATCCAGATCCTCCTTAACCAGGAGGAGTTTGAGTTGAGGGACCAAGAGAAAGATGACACCAGTGTGGCTGCAAGGGAGGAGCTTTCTGCATCTTAGAAATCACTGCTCCTTACTTTATGTGGGGAATGACTGTGTGCACACTCCCATGGCATGGCAGTACGCAGGAAAATGCATAAAGTTAAACCACTACTCAATAAAATCATCATAAAATCACACATCAGTGTGGGTCAGCATACGTGGTATCAGGAATGGAGATGCAGGTTTCTGACTTCAGAAATGCAAGGCTTTAAACAGGATCTTTTTTATAAAGTGCATTCCTAAAAATTAAAAGGAATTTTCTTATTTATTTTGATACAAGTTTCAGAAGTGTTAATTCATATAAACATTTTTTTCAAAGCATAAGTTGTGTTTAAAATAGACTATTAAGGAGTATAGGTACAGTTCCTCTAAATACAATTCAACAGGACCAATATTTATGCTCCAGAGAACAAACATTAGCATTTGAAAAACAAATACTGTCTGAAATTTAACATACATTGTTGTGCATAATGAAGCATATGAAGTAGTCTAGAAAAAAAAGAGCAGTTTCAATCATGCTTCTTAAAAGCAACAGATCAAGATTCTTTACAATGCTCTTATTGGTAAACTCTTTGAAAACCCAAATATTAGTGTGGAAAATATAGAAGAACAATTCTCCACAACACTAAGAGCTGCAAAAAAGAAAGGTAATTCCCTACAGCAAGACAGCATGGAAATTTTTGCAGCAAGCATACATGAAAAGATTTGTGAATGGGGACTCGTATAAGATTCATTATCTGGTTGATTAAATATATCTAAAAATGTTTATGATGTTTACTATTTCTCTTGGGTTAGGAATTCTGATAATTTTTATATCATTTTATACAGAGTCAATAATACAGCCAGAACAATGTTTATTGCAATATATATTGAAAAATATTGCAATATATATTGAAAAATAGAAATAAATACATCATCTGAAAACAACACCATGCACCAGTACAACAACACCATGCACCAGTACAGGCTGGGGGCTGACCTGCTGGAGAGCAGTGTAGGAGAAAGGGACCTGGGAGTCCTGGTGGACACGAAAATGACCATGAGCCAGCAATGTGCCCTTGTGGCCAAGAAGGCCAATGGCATCCTGGGGTGCATTAGAAGGGGGGTGGTTAGTAGGTCGAGAGAGGTTCTCCTCCCCCTCTATTCTGCCCTAGTGAGGCCACATCTGGAGTACTGTGTCCAGTTCTGGGCCCCACAGTTCAAGAAGGACATGGAACTGCTTGAGAGAGTCCAGCGCAGAGCCACTAAGATGATTAAGGGAGTGGAACATCTCCCTTATGAGGAAAGGCTGAGGAAGCTGGGTCTCTAGCTTGGAGAAAAGGAGACTGAGGGGTGACCTCATCCATGTTTACAAATATGTAAAGGGTGAAGGTCAGGATGATGGAGCCAAGCTTTTTGCAGTGACGACCAATGATAGGACAAGGGGCAATGGATGCAAACTGGAGCATAGGAGGTTCCATGTGAATATCAGGAAGAACTTTTTCACTGTGCGAGTGACGGAGCACTGGAACAGGCTGCCCAGAGAGGTTGTGGAGTCTCCTTCCCTGGAGACATTCAAACCCCGCCTGGATGCGTTCTTGTGTGATGTACTCTAGGTGACCCTGCTCTGGCAGGGGGGTTGGACTAGATGATCCTTCGAGGTCCCTTCCAACCCTAGAATTCTGTGATTCTGTGTGATTCTGTGATTCTGTAATTTTGAAGCTAAAAGGTACATATGAACATGTGTTCACTGAGTAGGATTAATACATAAACCTGTGTCTTCAGGTTAAATGCAAAGGATTGGCCTCAGGTCGGTAAAATAAAAAAAAAAAGAGATGGGCAGCAATGTCATGTAAGGAATCCAAACATACTACAAGCTGTTTGCTTGAGGGATCCACAGAAATGGATGCTCCTGGACGCTAAAAGGCATGGATCACCAGCTTTATTTTAAAGCAATTTATTGTTTGCAATATATTCTTTTTCAGTGTCTTCCTACTAGAATAACATAGCAGAGTTAATCTTTGCCAATGAATGAAGTGTGCCAAACAAGCAATACTGCATAGCTAGTGCTGCTATTTTTACAGCATTGTTTTTAGATGCTGTTCTCAGATATGTGTTACTTTCTTCTAAATTGATAATTGTATCTCTGTCATTCACATGCCTTTACCAGTTAACAGTTTACTGTTGTTCCTTCCATCCGCCTGATGGGTCTTGCCTCAAGTCTTTTGACTCACATCCACATCTAACTCATTGTAGGGGCGAGGTATTTTCTAGCTTATGGTATATTGCTTTTTCATTTTAGTTTTTTAAGATTTCCACCATTCTCTGTGCTGACACGTGGTTTTCTTTCCAGAGATCATGGGATGTTTGGTCACCATTCAAAATGGGGAAATGCCATTTAAAATGGAAATTACTTGTGCTACCTTTATGTGACTTTCCTTCAGATCTAATATCTGTTATGAATCCATCCATAACGGCGATTCTCAGATGTTTGGTCATTTTTACTTAGACTGCATGGGAAGATTTATCTTGGGGATGGGATGCCACTACTTCCCATTGCCAGGGGACTCTGCCTGGAGCCAATGCTTTGGATATTTTTGCCAAAGGGAGTGTTCAGAAGAACTAAGGTTTTAGAAAACCTGTGTGACTTATCCTGGCACACTCCTGAACTTATCCCGGGCAGTTTATGGGAAGTGTCTCTTCCCTAACGGTACAGGGGCTTGTGCTAAATGAAGTGGTAGACCTAGTACACAAAGTTCCTTAGTTCAGAGATTCACAAGAACAAACCCACATTTTTGTTGTTTACTTGATGCAGTCTTTAAGAAAAAATAATCTTAAAAACTGTGAGACTCTGAAAAGCCCATTAGAATATCAGTTTTGAGAAGAAATCTTCTTTTATTGTTGATTTGCTGTTTTATTAATCAAGCATAAACTTCTTAGCTCTACAAATTACAGATGAATTTCCCTAATTTCCAGCACCACTCTGTTATGTACAGCACCAGATGTGCAAGTCTCTGATGAATGCCTTCATCTGGAACTCAGTATTTGGGATTCCAGGCATGGGAATTTGAGCTCCCAAGCAATATTTCATGTAACAGAGCAATAATTATTTGTGTGTATTTTAAAAGTTCACCCTCCTGACTACATTACTGAACTGAATTCCCAATGTACCCCTTTTGATTGGAAACTGTGATTAGCAAATAAATGAAGATTTGAAATCTGGTTGCATTTCGCCCAATATTGCCATTTTTGTTCATCTGAGACATAGGGAATCCAATGTTGGGATTGTGGTAAAAAGTCTCAGAACATCAACAAGATGTTTTCCTATAAAGATTCATTCTAGTGTTGTGCTCGTTCTGCCAAAGAATTCTGAAAACAAATCTGTGCTCAGAGGAAAAATGAACTGAGACCAAACATCTATCTATAATGTAAGTACTTACATTATTGCTTATATTCTCTGTTACTTTGGTTTCTTTCAAGGCTGTGGCTATAAATGTCTTCATTAATCCTTTCCTTTAAGAGAAGGGTTTTTAGGGTTTTATGTTCTTTTTAATAAAAAGCTTAAAGAATTATTATCAACACAGTATCAAAAGGAGATATTTTTGCAATGCATCTTAGTGGGTAATTTATGTCTGAGTGAGATAAATCATGGACTCTTTCCTAGTGAGAGACATGGGAACAGTATATTCCATTGGAGGTTCCCATCCACATGAATTGAGAATATTTATGTCTGTGTTAAGTGGCTGGCCATTCAAGTAAAATTCACACAGCAGTTTTTCTTTAAAATAATCTTGATAACCCTAGTAGTATTTTATTATGCAAAAACCTTCACAGATGACAGAATGGTGAGTCTGGACATGCTGCTGGGCAGTGTGGCAAAAGACATAGCAGGGCTGGATTCATGTAGCTGACCCTGCTTTGAACAGGAGGTTGGTCTGGAGATCTCCTGATGTCCCTTCCAATCTGGATTTTCTCAGGATACTATGATCCTCGCTGGGGTGAAGAGTCTGTATGGACAGGCTATGATCTCCTGGGTGGAGGAAGAAGAAAGTCTCCCTATGGCTCAGAAGCAGCTGAATTCACCCATTTTGGAGCTGGCAGCAAGGGGAAAGTGCCAGCTCACGGGAAGAGAGTTCCCAGCTGCACTAGAAGTGGAGGCAGCCAGACGTGGGGGAGTGCTGGGGCATTACTAACACTCAACAAGGAGAGCACAAGGCCTTCGCTCAGCCCTGACAGCTGCTGAAAGTTGCTGGTTTGAAAAGCAGGGCTGGAGGACAGGGCCTACTGTGGAAGGACACAGAGAACATACTGTTCTCTTTTAAATCTCTTTTTATTTGATCTCTCTGGCTGAGGTGGGAGATATGTTTGATACAATTTAGATGATTTGGATCTCTGAGTGTCTCTTAATTGGAACCTTAGGACGTTACTCAGATGGGCCTCTCTGAAACAAACATCTTTGTTGAAGAAATGCCTAACTATGCCATGAGCAGAAGGATCCATAAAGCCCAGGTTCCTACATCTTTGGGCAGTAAGTCCCCATAGCACCCACACCGCAGTACTCCCAGGTGCCCTTATGTCACATCTTGGCCTCAACCCTTCAGGTTCCTGCCTTCCCCCAGTACATCCAGCTCCTATTATTAATGCCAGACCTCTTCATCGTGGTCTTTCCAGTTTTTGCTGTGTACCTGATGTAGTTCCACCTGTTTCTTTTGGCTGGAGTTCTGTGGTACTTAAAAAAATTGTCATTTTTTCAGTGGCTGGTGGAACTAATAATTCTCCTAAGGCAATATTTCATCTGCCTATTTCTATTTGTGAGCTGCTATGGTCTTAAGGGATATATGTTTTCTTCCAACACATAAATCTGGCTGAAAATTAAAAGCCATGCAGGAGAAGTAACTGTCCTTTGTATGATTAGTGACCCTGCATTTTTTTCAAGAGGTTCACCGTATTCCCAGCATGCAGGAGGCAAGTGAGAATAAGGAGAAAATAACAGTTCTTCAATAACAACCATAGCAGGTTCTTCACACCTGGAATACTGCGTTCAGTTCTGGGCCCCTCACTACAAGAAAGACATTGAGGTACTGGAGCGGGTCCAGAGAAGGGCAACAAAGCTGGTGAAGGGCCTGGAGCACAGGGCTTGTGAGGAGTGGCTGAGGGAGCTGGGGCTGTTTAGTCTGGAGAAGAGGAGGCTCGGGGGAGACCTTATTGCTCTCTACAGCTACCTGAAAGGAAGCTGGAGCGAGGTGGGTGTTGGTCTCTTCTCCCAAGTGACAAATGATAGGACAAGAGGGAATGCCTCAAGTTGCACCAGGGGAACTTCTGGCTGGATATTAGGAAAAATTTTTTTATGGAAAGGGTAGTCAGGCATTGGAACAGGCTGCCCAGGGAAGTGGTGGGTTTGCTGTGCCTGGAGAATTGCTGTCCCTGGAGGTGTTCAAAGAATGTTTCGATGTGGCTCTTGGGGATATGGTTTAGTGGTGGACTTGGCAGTCCTGGGTTGATGATTGGGCTCGATGATCTTAAAGGTCTTTTGCAACCAGCGTGGCTCTATGATTCCTTAATTTGATTTTTATCAATCTGTGAAAGGTTTGTGTACTTTGTTTGTTTTGCAGTCCTCTGAAAACATTTAGGACAGTGGGAGTAGTGCAAATAAACATTAGTCAAGGAGTATAATATTTCAGTGTTTGGTGAAGCCTTAGGCAGGGAAACCTGTCCGTGCACTCTGGGGTGAAGCCTTAGGAAGGGAAACCTGCCTCGTGCACTCTGGGGTGCAGCCTGTGGACATTTAGATTTTGATGGAACATTTTCTAGCTTTAGACTGAAGAGGCAGGTTTTATCCTTCCCTTGTAATCTGCTTTGCCTATTGTGGATGCACCAGTTGCATCTCTGTATTTAATATTGAAATGAGTGGTTTTTAAACAATGGGGTTAGTTTGGCTATATGAGCATTTCCCTGTGTGGGTTGTAAAGCAAATACAGGGGATGAGGTTCCAGATTCTTACACAGTCCAGCTCATCCACAGCTGCTGGCAACATCCTTAAGGAACAGTGGGCAGCTAAAGCAGGTTAGAGCAGGCTGCTTGAACCTTAACTGGGAAACAGGTAGTGATACAGATGGCATGAGAGCAGTGAACTGAAAAGATGGTCTTTAAATCATCCTGTTTTCCATTATTTGGGATCTTTTAAAACCAACATAGTTTTCATCACAGGATCTCATATGCTCTTTCGGATCTTTTGCTTTTAGATTTTTAATGGTTTTAAGTTTTCACTGTACTAGCTGAATATGTTATTTCTTACCAGCTTTCATGTAAAAATGTACCACACCAGAAAACCCCAGAGCATCAGCTACCTGCAAACTCTCAATTTTCTGGAGTCATGCAAAACCTTGTTATTTCTGGTGGATATTCTGAGGTGCACAGCCATAAAATAATGGATAGGGAGAATCGATATTACAGTATTTCTGCAGTGTTGGACATAATGAACTGGTTAATACTTTTGTGCTATGAAAAGCAGTTCTCAAAATAAGCGTTGATTAATCTGATTAGATGCAAACTTTGCTTTCATTTCTTTGCTTTTATCTCACATGCAAAACCTTAGAATCAGAGGACTGCAGGATAAAGCAGACTGGAAGGGACCTCAGGAGGTGTCTAGTCCAACATCCTGCTCAAAGCAGAGTAGACAAAGTTGCTCAGGGCTTTTATCCAGTTGTATCTTACATATCCGCAGCAATGGAGAGGAACTGCACAACCTCTCTTGGCTGACTGCTGTCAGGTCCCTCCAAAGTCATTCCTTCTCCAGGCTGAACGAGCCCTGGTCCCTCAGCCTCTCCTTTCAGGGCAGGTGCTCCAGCTCTGGCCATCTTGGTGGCCTCTGCTGAACTCATGACAGTTTATCAGCACTGTCAAACTTAATTAGTACATGTTGTTAAGGAGTGGACACTCATCATAGGAGCATATAGGAAATAACTGTGTGCTGCAAGTACAGTACCTCTATATTCCTTTAGAGATGTCAGGTACTTTAAAATCCACAGTAACTGTAATATTTCTTCTTGTGATACAGGAAAATACAAAGGATTTTTTTTTCTTGAGGGATAATTTAGGTGATTTAATGATATTTTCATTGAATATAGGCTTTAGAAGATGACACAAGCAAAATTTGGGGAAAACAATATTTTTTATACCAAAAAGATGTAATATATTCATTAGCTTAGGGTTAAATATAGATTTCAAATAGTTATAAATACTCAATACATTAAAAACCTAAAATCCATACAATTGATGTTTCACTAGGTAATAAAGCACAATAGATTGCAAAACTTAAGACAAGGACCCTCCCAAGCACTGAAAAAGGTGCAAAACAAGGACCTAGTTGTTGGTACTGTGTCAGTAGAGAGACAGTGGGTGCTTGTTCTGTTATTTATATGATCTGACTGCTTGGCAGATGCCACTGCAATAACTCTGTATTTAAAATGTTGCAAAAATAGAATTTGCTTTCCATTATAATCACACAATGCAAAATACTAATGAAAATGTTGAATTTCCTGTAGCTGAGAAGAAAGTATTGTCCCAACCTTCCCTCAGTCAGCAAGAAGCCGTAATCATTCCAGTCACATAAAACTAGATAGAATTAAAACCCCAAGTTTTTATTCTCTGAGGCACAAAGGAGAGGAGGATGAAAATGTTTATATACAGTTTAAAATGGTAATTCTTACTTTTTTGCTCTTTCACAATGCATATTTGCTGTTCTGTTGTATCCCTCTTCTGTACTCACACCTTGCAACCAAAAAAAAAGGTTTGGTACTTTTTAGGATTGCAAAAGAAAGTTCTTATGAATTGTGAAGTGTAGGGTCCTGATCTACCTGTACACCGTTCTCCTTCCAGTGCTGTAACCTTAGATCCATTCTCTGTAATACAGGCTATAATTATGTTTGTCTCATTTTTTTTTCTGCTTGAGGACATTTGTTTTATTCAAGTCTTGGTTAAAGAAAGCCCTTGAATGTGTACTTAAATCAATCCCTAGAACAACCATCATATCCTAAGTGTGTACAACCTAGCAGAGGTTTCTATGTTAAACCATAAAAAATTAAATCCATTTCATTCTGAGCTGATGTTACCATTTAACTGCTGTATTCCTTTCCTTATATTTACTCCAAATCATCATATTATCTCTCAAGCATATAACTTTTTTTTTTAATGCCAAAGAGCAATAACATAACCCACTTATAAGTGTCTTGTAAGGGTGTGCTGGACCACGTATACAATCGAAAATGTACACATCAGGTCAACACACAGGAGTATGTATGGACCACTGCACACTTTAAAAGAGGCTGAAGTGTGGTTGAAGTTGTAGATTTTAAAAATGCGTGTTTAGCATGGAGTGCACTGAATGAGATACAAGTTCTGCAAGACCAGCTGGTTGCAGGTTGCATCTAGAACACTGAAAGAGTTACAGTTAGCTTTTCAGAGTGCATAGATAGCATGTGGGAGGGGGAAATAACCCATCTCTGCACAGTGTGTTTTATCCCAACCCAGTGAGAGTTTCTGCCAGCCATAGCAATGTTTTGATGCATGTTTGGTTAATGGCAATGTGTTCTCAGGTAAAGGTAGTTGATATGGGTACATGTTCTCTTGCTTTCATACACAGAAAAGCACGTGTGGCTTTAAATGTTGGTCTGATACCAAAAACATTTGCAAAAGGAGACTGATTTCTTTCCTTGGTGTTTATTTGCTCTTGCTGAGAAGGCTTTTGACTTCTACATTTTCTGTCTCTTAGACTTTATTATTTTCAAAATTTTTTAAACAAAATTTTAACTTTAACAAAGATACTCCACGCACCCTTAAGTTGACTTTTGAGTCTCTTTCCCCCCATGCATCAACCCCCAGAGATAAATTGAGATGAGAGAAAGTGAGTTGTCTCTTGTTCCTCTTGTATTTTCTCTCTGTGAAGGCAAAGGAGTCTTAACTCACCCAGGAAGTCAATCATGAGTGTAATTTGTGACTGCAAACCACAAACTTCAGCTCAGGACAGCTGCCCTAAGTGCAGTGACTGCTCTCTGCCCTCTAACACATCCCCTAGCTTTTGCTGGCCATTTGAACCCTTTCCCTCTTCACTTCTCAGCAAGACTTTTAGAGCAAGTGTGCTAATTCCAGTCTCCTGAACAAATGTCCACATAAATAATTACATCTTACTTGCCAAATTTCCTTGGCAGTTTCAGCTGAATATGGTCTGGACAGATGACATTTTTAATAGCATCTCAGGGAAGAAATCATTGGAGACAGAAAGGGAAAAGCAGAGTCAAAAACGTGCCTTTCAGAAGACACGGATCTCATTCCTGCCACTTCAATTGCTTACATGTCAAGTGGGAACTGATAAAAAAGTTAGAGGCATTTAGCCTCCCACCCAAGCACCTTCTGGATCAGCATCCACAAGTGTTCTGTGCATTTTCCCCGCTGGCCCTGACACCGGTGCCATCTTCCAGACAGATTCAATATGTTGGTCTTGGCTGCTCTTGAAGGAATTGTAACTGAAGGTTTCAGCCATGGTAGGAGACACAGGCTGAAATGCAAACCAGCCTGGCCTTGCCTGCTGCCACACACAGTAAATGGTCATTAAACCCCCTTTGCAGGGCATTGCAACAAAATGTTTCATAGTCCTGCCAAGAAAGGCTGGACACAACTACCCTGTGTACTTAATCTCCAAAAAGCCTGCTCTCCATCTTGCTTTTGAAGTTGTTTTACTTGAAGATTTCTTAATTAGGCAGTGTTGAGGGAGCATATTTTTTTATGAAATGACAACAGCTAAAAACAAGACAACTCTACAAGCAGAGAGGGTCATGCAAATTTAATAATACATTAAAAATCAACCAGTTTATTTGCATAAAAAGGGCAAATATCTACTCTGGCCTCTGGACAGTGCTACTGTGCATCCTTTCCACACACGGAGCTGGCAGAACCAGGAAGCTCAGGCAGAACCCATGTATGGCTCAGTCCCACATATGTACCTCCTGCCTGTGCTCTCCTGAGTTAAAACACTCCCTTTAAAGTGCAATCTGATAAAAAAGCATGTTAGCAATTCATGTGAATCCCCTGTGAAATATGAAATACTTCAATATAAAATCACGACAGCGATTATTGGGTATGCATTGCTTTGTTTTCCATTCCAGCCCAGGCTCATCAGATGCCCAGCACCAACCATCTCCCTGTAGCAGCAGGGTGGGAGCATGGTCTGTGCTGTCAGTGGATCAGATCAGATTTGGGGGACAGCACTGTGGGGTTTGGAAAGACCCATCTCACCTTTGTATAGTCAGTCACTGATTTCCTGGGAGCTGGCATTGTGGATGTCACAAATTTCCTAAATTTCCTCCATTGGCAGCAGGCATGAACCATTGCATACAGATATGCAATACAGCTGCCAGCAGCAGGCACAGGGTTAAACTCTGCTAGTGCAGGTAAAAAAAAAATCATAGTTTTCCTTGATCCTGTTGAAAACCCTTTTTTTATTTTACCATAGGAAACCTCACAGCCCCCTCTCAAAAGAATTTGTCCCAGTGCCTTCTCTCACCAGGGAGAGGTGCAGATGCCAAACACCCCTGTAAGGGCAGAGTGAGTGCCAGAGCATGACCAAATGGTGACAGCATCAGGGTAAGGCCTGGGACAGGCACTCTGCTCCTAGGAGCACAGCTCAGCGTGCTGCATCTAATCAGCAGGAGACTGGAGGGACACCTCTCTATAGGTTCATGAATGTATGGAAGTGTCTCTGGATTTCCTTCTTCCAAATCACTTGAAACGATTTGTGTCATCGCAGAGTGGACAAATTGATGTTACCTAGGCTATGTTCAGAGGAGCTGACAACACTGCACTCAGATAAAGTGTTTTTAAGCTTGTTAGCACTTGAGCAGGGTGGTACTTCAAGTCCTCTTTCACAGGTGGCATGGTTTATATATAGTTCAGATACTCAGCAAGTCATATATGGTTTTTTTGCTTTTTGGTAACAGACAATCTAAAAGTCTTTATTGGCACCTGATTTCAACTTGAATAATTGTGGCTTAGGAAGGAAAATTCTTTACAGAATTGCTGTAACTGAAGCATGGGGTTAGTAATGCCTTGAACTGACAGTGAGCCTTGACACTTGATACAGTCTTCTTGTGTTCAGACCTCTTTCTTCCTCTGTCAGCACTCTATCTCCTCTTGCTACTTTTAAAAACACATTTTACTCTCTCTTGCATAGCCCCAAGCAGGCAAATCCATCTAGGCTAATGGAAGTGTGAAGTTAATATAAAGAGGAACCTTATTACCTCTAAGTAGTTTTTCTTTCTAAGCTCTCACCATGTCAGGTTCCTGTTCCTGTTTCCTCCCATTTTCTTTTTTATTTCTCACCCCTTTGGAAAGATTCATTTCTAGTGAGGAATTACCTCTGAGGACGCAGGGAGCATGCATCTTGCCTGTGGGCTGACTGGCAGGTTAGGTTTGATTAGTCACTTGCCCCTTAGCCAGAAATAAATAGCATACAATGACAAAATGGGACTGTAGACTGGTGTGAAGTAACACCAATTAATTGTTAGTAAGAACCCTTCATCTAAGTAATATTGAACTGTATTAAAGGCTGTTCAGAAACTTTTGAAAAACAGCACAGATATCCATTAATGGATATATATGTCAAGAAAGCAAACCCCCATAACTAATTGTTGAATAATTTCCTTCCTCTAGTAGAGTCTTGTTCAGGCATTGCCAATATTATTTTTATTATAATTACTATAAATATTACGTAGTTTTTAGACTTGAGTGTCAATGTTTTTGGATATGTTACATATATTTAAAAGAGAAAAATCCACATTCGTGATCCTTTTCCATTGATTTCACCTGTCAGGTAGGAACATCACCAACAAAGAAAGTTTAATACAGAAAAGGTATGTTTTGCACTTCTTTCTGAAAGTAGCTTAGTTCATGCATAATTGCACTGCATTATTGTTATTTGCTCCATGAATAAAGCATAAATACAGATAAAAACAAGCAGATAATACCAGAAAACTGACAGAAGCAATACCCTTAATAAGTCTCTGAAGGTGCACAGGCAGATGCAGAACTCATGCATATGCCCATTGCAGAAGTTAATGTGAGCATATGCTGTAGGAAGCGGTGCCCTTCCTGCACGGCACGGTTGTCCCCAGGGTGCAGAGCACTCCTGCTAAGGAGCAGCAATAATTGGCTCCTAGTCTGCATTATCCAGCAAGAGATGACAGACACAGAAAGATGAAGATCATTCTGCTGACTGCTGGCTCTCTCCCCAAATCCCCTTTTTTCTCACATGCATGCAGAGATCGAGTAAACAGTACACAGTTTGGTATTATTGGTATTATTTGGTCCCTCCTTGCATTCAGACACATACTTGAGCTCCCCTCTGCATGTGGTCTGTGTTTCAAGAGTTTACTCCTATCTGCCTCATAAAGGAATGTTGTGGTTGCTGTCGTAGTTGTCTGCATCCGGAATTGTATCCTGGGCTATTGCATAAACAGCATCTCTGAACTCTCAGTTCACTGCTAATGTAAGCTTTCTTTCTCACTGTCTGCAAAGCCCTTTCTTCCACCCTGCCAGCCTGGGGGAGGGAGGAAAATGCACAAAATACCTTCTGTGCCTTAGGTGTGGCATTTTCTTGCATGTGCCTGGGACCACCAAGAGCCAGGGTTTTTTGCTCAAAACATGGAATTCCCACTATGAAACATACTTGCAAAACATATCTGTTCATGCTGGGTTGGACCCAAAGCTGGCTGCGGGATGCCCTGCCATTTCTTCTGCTAGAGAAAGTCACCATATCTGGTCCTTTTAAAGAAGCCTGAGGACTTTGTTTGATTTTGGAGATTGTTTGGTCCCATCCTGAGTTGTGTGTCCACATACAGCTGTGAGGAAGTTTGCAGAAATGTATGTAGTGATCATGGTTTCTTGCATATTCATCACAGGAGAGATTTAAGAAATATTTTGTTTCATGCTTTTAAGAGTCTCAGCTTTCTTGCCTTTCTGTATGCGCTGGGGTGATGTATTTGGGTTTTTTTACTCTGTCCTCAGTATGGTCACAGGTTGTGACAGCAGGTGAAGAAATGCTAATGAAGAGTGATGGCATGATGTTTTGATGTATTTTACAGACGTGTTGGAAATCCTAAGAGATTTTCCGTGGTACACGTGGTAGGGACTGCAACCAAAACCTCACACTGGTAATGCCATCCCAGAACTCTTACCAAATACTGTTGCTACATCTAAAGCTCAGCTCCAGCTTTACATGTGTCTCTGTCCAAGCAGCCAGAAAAAGTGATTCAGCTTTGCTTCCCACAAGCAGAGGAAGAGAATGCCCTAAAGACCCTAGGAGCATCAGGTGGCCATAGTTTTGCATTTCTGCACACACACATTGGTGTAAATGAAGCTTGTTTCAATGAGCAGGAGGCAAATTAGACTCCAGATTAATCTGCATATGGTCTTTATCTTCAGGAACCACCGTATCTGAATAATTTAATATTAGATGTGTTATTTCTGTTTCTTCCTCGACAGTGTAACTAGCCCAGTAGCCAAGAAAAAAACTACATATTTTGACTTTCCTTTTTAGACCTTTCCTTTATGCTCCTTTCTGACATTTTCTTAAGCAAGCAAGACGTGATCCATTAGAGAGCACACAGCTGGCTGGAAAATCACACTCATAAAGTTTCTTTCAATGTCTTACTGTTGAATGAAGAAGCTATTTCAAGGAGTTCATATGGATCTGTCTTGAGCCCATTAATGTTAATTATTTTCATTACCGATTCAGAGAAAGGATAAAGAACACATATGAAGAGTGTGTATGAGTCTAGACAGATGCTGGAAGAACTTTGGCTAAAAGAAATCAGCCTTCAAAAGCAACATGGGAAAATACTGAAAGATTTTGAAACCTCCCAGATAAAATTTAAGTTGTGAGGTTATACACTTAGAAAAAAGTGATTAAATGGACAGCTAGAAATAAAAAATAACTAACACTGTTAGCATGATGGCTCTGTAAGAGGAAAGCAAATCAAATTGCATTGTATCCCTAGCTGATCATGAGAAAACAAAATGACAACTCTTTCTCTGTGGTACGTTATGTGGTCTCTTAGACAAAACTGTTTGGACAAAAATGGTGAGACCTCAAGTATAGAAACTCTATGTGCAGCTATAGGCACACAACTTCCTCAAAGATAAAGACAGACTGAGAGCAGAGAAGACCAAGAAAACAGTACGTTTTTCAGAAAGTTAATGATTAGAGGACAGGCAGTGTGATGATACCAGGCTTCTTACTTTGAGATAAAAAAAAAAGAGAAAGAATGATGATGATTTTTTTTAAAAAAAAAAAAAAAAGAGGAGAAAGTAATCCACTTTGGTTTCTCTGGACAACAAGGGAAATAAAAAGAGTGATGTGTTTAGCTTTGCTATATGCTTACTTTTATTCACTGAGTCCTTGTGTCACTGCTTTTTGTTGCCAACCTGGCCATTTTGGTTTAGGAACTTTTCTTTTGCTATGCACAGAAAAAAATGCTACAACTTATTCTATGAATTTAAAATAGCGCAGAAAGAAGAACACAGGGAGAAAGCAAAATGAGACTTCTGTTTTGATTAGTCATGCATGTAGGTATACATAAGCATATGTAAATAAATAAACTATATTATTGATTGCTGTCTTTTTTGTGTTCACAGGGCTACAGCTACTCATAGGGGCCAAGTTATATTCAAGGATGCCTTAGCACAACAGCTGTGTGAACAGGGAGGTAAGAGCCAGCATCATACCAAAAATACCTGGCAAATATTGTTTTCCATTGTACATGCATGGCAGTGTTACTCATCATGAAAACCATTTTGTAGAAAACTTAGTACCAGGATTTTCTTTATATTCTTAGTACTTTCTTTGGCTTCATAATTGCCATTAGTGATCTGGGAACGCCTCTCTCCTTTCTGCTAAACGTTGGGGAATATACAAAAGTTAAAGTAAATCCTATTGTGTTATATGCTTACCTGAAATCAGCCTGTAACAATGAACGTTTGCCTTTTGTCAAAACCTCAAGCTCAGTTTTAACTCTCACTGTATTAAATATAAGCAATAAATGCAATATGCCTGAAGCAAAATCTTCGTTTACAATCCAGCTCACACGTATCTTTGTGAAGAACCTGTCTTCCCATTTTGTGAAAGTAGACTATCAAATTTTTGCCTGTCATCTACAACATTTGATCATTTTTATAGCTAAACAAATTGACTTTTATAGCTAAACAAATTGACTCTCCAGGGGAGACAACTGG